>VZRI01000788.1:259609-361568 GCA_013397515.1 Upupa epops | reverse complement strand
AACAGCCCCAGCTCCATCAGCCTCTCCTCGTAGGGCTGACCTTCCAGCCCCTTTGCCATTCCAGTTGCCCTTCTCTGGACTCGTTCCAGCCCCTCTCCATCCTTCCTGAACTGAGGGGCCCAGAACTGAACACAACACTCCAGGGACGATCTAACCAGTGCCCAATACAGGGGGAGGACAAAGCTTCAGAGGTACCACTGTAAGGAATGTGAACTCCTTAGTAATCTTACTAGGATTGTATCTGATTTTGCTAAAAGACCATCGGGTAAAGACTATCACTGGAGATGCTAAAATTGGAACAGGGACTACTGCTCTGCTCCTTCCCAAACTGAGCCGATTGAAGATGCACAGCTACCCAGTCACGATTGCTCTTCCCAGTTATAATGCTGTGGTTCAACAGGTCACAGAGCAGGAAAACAACTGCAACGGCATGCCCCATCTCGTCCACATGATGAATGTAAGAAGAGATGACAGAAATAAACTGGAGATAAATCAAATTACATTACAATGGGGATTGCAGAGAAAATACTTAAGAGTTTAGTAATCCATTAATGAAGTTGTTTAATGTTTCTTGGCTAGAAATTAGACTTCTTTTTTTCCCCCTTGAGCTGCAGGGAGGCATCCATCCAGGTTTTATAACAGGTATGGGAAAGGTTCAAAATATACGAGGAGTTTTCAAAGCAGGTGCAGGAAACCAGCTACTGTGATTCTTGCTTTCTGTGATGGAGCATTTTAGATGCAGGTCACATTCCCTCCTCGAGTAAATTGCTGTAGTGGTCACTAGGTACCTGGGAAAATATGGAATGCCAAGAACCATCCTACGTGGCCTGTTTTCAGAAGGCTTGTCTCAATAATGTGGTCTGATGTTTCTCAGTGTGTGTGGCTGGAGAGGTTCTCTTTCCCTTCTTCTTTGCCCTGCTGAGGCCACATCTGGAATGTTGTGTCCAGTTCCATGTCCAGAGGACAGGAAACTCCTTGAAGGAGCCCAGCACGGAGCCACAAGGACAATAAAGGGAGTGGAACATCTTCCTGATGAGGAGAGGCTGAGGGAGCTGGGTCTCTTCAGCTGGGAGAAGAGGCGGTTGGGGGGTGACCTCACCAGTGTTTCTATATAGGGAAAGGGCGGGTGTTAGGAGAATGCAGCCAAGCTCTTCCCAGTGGCATCCAGTGATAAGACAAGGGGCAATGGGTGCAAGCTGGAGCAGAGGAGATTACGCATAAGTATGAGAAGAAACATCTTCACGGTGAGAGTGGCAGAGCCCTGGCACAGGCTGCCTGGAGAGCTTCTGGAGTCTCCTACCCTGGAGGCTTTCAAAACCTGCCTGGACACAGCCCAGTGTGACCTCATCTAAGGGAACCTGCTCTGGAAGGGGGGTTGGACTGGGTGATCTGAGGTCTCCTCCAACCCCTGGCTTTCTGTGATTCTGTGCCCTCTCCCTGGAACTACTCAAGGCCAGGCTGGACGGAACTTTGAGCACCCAGACCTAATGGGAGGTGTCCCTGCCCATGGCCAGGAGGTTGGGACTAGATGATCTTTACAATCCCTTCCACCTCAACCCATTCCTGATCATCAGAAAATAGGAAAACCACAGTTCAGAGTGACCAAACAAAGCCTTTCCTGATTGCAGGTAGTTTGTGATGGGATGGGGTGTACAGGTCAAACAAAAGGCATTCTGAATAGTGCTTTTCACCCTGAGTTCCGTTTTATACCCAGACCAGAGGTAGATTAGTTCAGAGCTTTTGGTCTTGAGGTTTTTTTTCCATTTGGGAAATTCTTGTTTGCAATTAATAGATCAATTGTTTTATTTCTCTTGGAGAAAATGTGACTGACGCTTTACTGCAGAAGCTGACCTAAAACATTCTTTGTCCAGACAGAGTGGAAGATGCCTGCAGTAGTGTACAGAAGATCTCATGTTTTCCATTGCTCTGTTATTAGATTATTGAAGGTAAAATGAAATTACCTTTGCCACTGAGTGAAAATCAATTTGTGATGTTGATTTGTCCTGGATAAAAGCTCAGTACTGGAAACGCAGCGTTTGTATTGGCTTGCTGCTGCATTTTCATTGTGCTTTGGATGAAAAATGTGGCAAGAATTTGGCTGTTGCAGGAAAATTGTGAACTGTCCAAGAATTCGTTAGACATGAGGAACTAAGAATTTTCCAAATCCAGCTTTGAAAGAAGGTACCAACATTTGAAGGAATAAAGTGCTTGGGTATTGAGTGTATGATAGAGGGGGGGCTCACAGTCTCCTCCTTTCCTTTATGGGTTTTCTGAGTCTTGTTTTGACTTGATGCTCTGTGGTGCAAAGAAGTAGGTTTACGGTCATGTCTTCCTATGCTGGAGCTTTGGTTCCATGATGGTGCATGTCCAGGATAGGCTTCAACATTGCCTAGCTCCTCATGAGAATTGTTCTGAGCTGGAGTATAGCTTGTGGGTGCACAGCCTTGTCTCCTGCCACTCAGGAGGAATCAGGTAACTGGAATTTGTCAAAAGTGCACCGAGTGCTGCAGGTGTCAGCAGCTGCTTCAGATCATAAAGGGGCTGCTAGGAGACATTGTTCTCAAGTTAAAATTTCCAGCGATGCTAGACCTGTTCACCTCGTGTTGTTTTTGTACCTCTGCGAGTCCCAGAAGAAAGAACAACTCTGAATGTTGAGGTGTCTGTAGGTGAGGAAGGCTCCCTCCTGGTAAGCCGTGCGTGTGGACAGCCATGCCGCCCTTCGGGGCAGTGTAGGGCACAGTGTTAGTACAAAGTCCAAGGCAATGTGTTTCATTCATTGAAATCAGAGAATGGCTGAGTGTGGAAGCAACCTGAGAGGTCATCAATCCAACCTCCCTGCCAAGAGCAGGGATGCCTCTTGACTGGGCTAGATGGCTGAAAGCCTCATCTAACCTGGCCTTGGACATCTCCAGGGAGGGGGCATCAACAACATCTCTTAGAAACCTATTACAGAGTCTCCCCTTCTTGGTACTGAAGAGTTTGTTCCGAAGTTCTAACCTAAACCTGTTCTCCTTCAGTTTGAAGCCGTTTCCCTTTGTCCTGCCACTGGATGCTCTTGTAAAAAGTCCCTCTCCAGTCTTCTTGTCGTTTTCCTTCAAACATTGGAAGGCTGCTTGCGATACTTTACATGTGAGGAAATATTACGAGTATAACCTATTTAAGATAAAGTTTCCTGGTAAATAGTAATTGTTTTGGAAAGATGACTGCATGGAACAATACTCATGGCTCACGCAGCGTAATCGAGTGAGCTCTGCTACCAAAAGGTCCCTTTAGCCTGGGAGGACCATTTGTTTGTCGGCAATTCTGTTGAAATATCTTTGCTTGCATTGCCTTGCCATTATGGAACAGTCATTTCAGATACTTAAGGCTCCACTCAGGATGTTTCAAAGGGCAAGAAATACCTGTCTGTCTTGTGCTGAAAGCCCCTCTGGTTGCATTCATTTTGCTGTGGTGCTTTTCTTAGCTTCTTTGCAAACAGGAATAGTTCAGGATGCACTCCATTGCCACTTGAGATGGAGACAAAAACCACAGCACCATCTTCACTGCAAGCAAAACTCTTTTCACATCTATCAAGTGTCTGAATAGACAAAAGAGCTTTGATCACTTTCAGTCTCCTTTAACAAGGGGCTTGTTTTAATTATGGAATGCTTTAGCTATTACTACACATTTGCCTGGCACAGTTGGCATATGACATCATTTTACAAAAGCTTAGGTTTCTTTAGAGCATTCCAGCCTTAGGCTGCTGTTCTTAGAACTAAAGAAGGAGCATTCTTTTTCCATGAACTGAAGAAGGTATCTTTAAATCGGAGCCAATAAAAATAAGTTGATCATTCAGAACCCTTGGCAAGGAATGACCACGGAGCAGCAGTCACCTCGTGAGGATTTATTTATATTCACTCCAGCAGTATCTCCGGTGCCATCGTGATAATACAAAACCCTTCCCATTTGCTCACGCAGGAAGAAATAAGACAGGATTTCTGGTAATCCCCCACCAGTTTTCCCATTTTAATATTGTTTTGTTCTCTAAAAAAGCAATAATGATGGGGGATGCTTTTCTTTCCTCGTGTCTGTTCTGTACGATGCATAGGACAGATCGAGTGCCACGCAGGGTCAGTATCATGTAAGAAGCAGCTGTAATGAGAACAGTGTAATAGCTGATGTGTGATTTAACAATGCAATAGACGTACAGAGGATGTTTGGTGTTGCTGATGCATCATAGGCTCGACTCTGCTTAGCTTCTGAGACAAGATCAAGGGGTTTTTCAAGGCGGTATGGCTGTAGGCTGTTTTCTTTATTTCTTTAATTAGAGTAAGTTGTGATAAAAGAGGTCTTGTTGATTACAGTTAACACTTCTCTGGTAAAGCAGAAAATTAAGACTGTTCTCTATGTCACTGAGTACATTCTGTACCTATAGAGTCTGTTTAAAACCCAGCATAATGCAGCTAAAATATTATGACAGTAGCTGTCTAAAGTTTTATAAAACCCTCACAAGTTCATTCAGTGATTGCTCAGAAATAAAGAACTCAAATTTTTGCAGTTTATTGTTTGTCCAGTGCCAGCCTTTTCCTGTAGTGCTGGGCAGCGAGCCTGGGTTTGGATGTTTCGGCATCATGGGGACAGAGTTCTGCTTATAGTTAAGGAGAAAAATGTATAAATACCCCAGCGATTCCCGGTATGTCTGCATTCCCCCAGGTCTCAGTTCTGATGTCAGTGACTACAGAAGCGCAGGATCAGACAGGAAGAATTAGTAATGTAGGCATAAGGTATTTTTAACAGCATCGCAAACGTTCTGCTCGTAGTTTGCCATGCACTACATTTTCTTGCTTCCCATTTACACACATAAAGGGGTTTGTTTAGAATGAGTTTGCCTTTTCAGCACTATAAATCCTATTCCAGAATGCTGGGCTGCACTCTGTGCATCACTACCCAGAAACTGTTTGAAGTCCTGTAAGGCAAGTCTGCAGTTTAACTGACTTCTGTGTAAGTAGGGCCATATTTGCAGTGCATGGCAAACCCAACAGAGAACAGTAGGCTTGACATTTCATGAGATAGGACAAGAGCAGGGTAGAGTCCTGCGTCTGAGCAAGAGCAACCCCAGGGACCTGTATAGGCTGGGGACTGACCTGCTGGGGAGCAGTGGAGGAGGAAGGGACCCAGAGGTCCTGGTGGACAGTGGGATGACCATGAGCCAGCAATGTGCCCCTGTGGGCAAGGCCAATGGCATCTTGGGGTGGGTTAGAAGGGGTGTAGTTAGTAGGTAGAGGAAATCTGTGGTGAGGCCACATCTGGAATATTGTGTCCACTTCTGAGCAACTCAGTTCAAGAAAGACAGGGGACTTCTTGAAAGACCCCACTGCAGAGCCACAAGGATGATGAAGGGAGTGGAACATCTCTCTGATGAGGAAAGGTGGAGAGGAAGCTGGGTCTCTTTTAGCTGAGGGGTGACTTTATTAATGTTCATAAATATGGAAAGGGTGAGTGTCAGGAGAATGGAGCCAAGCTCTTCTCAGGGCCATCCAATGACAGGACAAAGGGCAATGGGTGCAATCTGGAGCAGAGGAGGTTCCACATAAAGATGAGAAGAAACTTCTTCCTGGTGAGGGTGGCAGAGCACTGGAAGGGGCTGCTCAGGGAGGTTGTGGAGTCTCCTTCTCTGGAGACATTTAAAACTTGCATGGGCATATTCCTGTGTGACTTGGTCCAGGTGATCCTACTCTGGTGGGGGTATTGGACTAGATGACCTTTGGAGGTCTCTTCCCAATCCCTAACATTCTGTGGTACCTGACTTTTCTTCAGAAAGCTTGTCTGTTAACCCTCTGGGAAGGTTTCTTACGGTCTCAGCAGTTGATTTAGTTTAGCAGTTGGCATCACTGAATATTTGACACAAGTTCTGTTTTCTCAGATCTATCAACAAAACCCTCTGGTCTGACACAAATAAATGTCTAATGTCATCATATATCAATTACCCCCCTCTGTTCGGAGATGACTGTTAGCATGTATGACTTTGTTTGCTGGTGTAAGCAAGTCTGCGTGTTACCAAGCTTTTACCACACATAACTCAAAAAGCTACAAGCATTTCCTTATGCTAAACATGTTACAGAAGTTAGGGCTTATGATTTAACTAATTAGTGCATAGCTGCTGTGTTACCACCTCAGGCACTCCATCAGGAGTCCAAAAACCATATTCAACTGGATGAGTGTGAATGCGATCCAGTACCGCTTGGGAGTTGGCAGTTTCAGCCTTCTGTTTTTGCAAGGTTGAATAACATTCTGTTGTCTTAAGCTTTGGATTTTCATGCCTTCGGAGAGAGAGAACCTCTTTCTATTGTGGAAAAATTAGCTCTCTTGCGGTGTCTACAGGGAGCATCTACTTGACAAAATTAAACAGTGGAACTGTAGTCATCTTTATCGCACTAATCCTTCCATGGAGATTAGACTCTATTTATTCTGGTGTCTGAAGTCTTCTAGCGTATTTAACAAGAGTAGGTTCATATTATCTTTAATTATGCTGTTTAAGCCCTGTTCAATTTAATGCTCAGATAAGTCATGCTCTTGAGGAGCCATGTATATGGCCGGGGTGAGAGTTAGTAGGATAACGTCATTGACAGCCATAGTAGCTCTGAGGTAGCTCTATTAGTGTGACATATTGAAACCTCATTAAGTTTCATGTCACATGCAGGGGTGCCAGCCTTGTCAGTTGCTGACAGTTGCATGCTGCAAACAGCTGTGTTTTCAATTTAGAGAGGCCTTTCCATGGGCAAGGGGCACAAAAGAGAAGCCTCCCCTGTTTGCGTTCGAGTCGTACCACCGAGCAGTTGGCAGAGGGTGAATGTGATGACTTTTTGTCAGGGCTACCTGCGTTTCAGGAGGCTTTGCCTTGTATTCTAAGGGTAGGCTGTTATTCCTCCAACAAATCCAAACGAGTGTTGGAGTACAGCTGCTGGTGATGTGTTTTTCATGCAGATAGTAGCTTTTTAACATAATCATTCAGAAAGCAACTGTGTGCTCTAAGTACCACAAGTGCTCACTCTAGCCTTAGTGAGCAGGTAGCATCTGTAAGCATGAGGTGTTTGACTCATCCATCCACAGTAAACTTTGCGTCCAATATGATTTTATCCCAACTCTGGAATTCCATGGTCTCTGTGCAAGCATCCCTCCCGAGTTAACCACTTCCCGTCTCTTCCCCTGAGAATCACCAGCACAGCTCTAGAAGGAAATGAGCAGGAGAAGAAATGGAGGCCTCTGTAGTGTAGGTTTGCAGGGGTTCTGAGCTCATCCGAAGTGGACACTGACTGGCCTGCAGTCTTCAGCTCTGTGGTTTTGCAGGGGTGGGAGAGAGGGCTGGATGTGGAAGAGATGACAAAACAACAAACCCCATCCACACTTGGGTTTCTCTTGAGCTCCCTGCCATTCCTTTGGGTTGGCACAGTCTTCTGTCTCTCCCTTATTGTCACTGTTCTCCTTCCTGGAGGATGAGGAGCCAGAGTAGGCTTTACTGCTTGGCGTTAGCACCCACCCTAGCGTGCCTTCCAACACCGGCAGGGCGTTTTCAGAGGGACACTGGGGCTTGTTTGACTACTGCTCAGTACTCCAAAGTGCCCCCAGTCACAGGTGATATTTTTACTGTGTGTGGAAAGGGACTAGAATAGGAAACTCAGTGAAATGCTATAAAAAAATACTCAGGTACAAAGTTGACTTCAATTAGCTGATTTTTCCAAGCAGCCCTTACCAGCAGCACGTGTGTCAAAGGACACTGAGATGGAAAGTGTTCCTTCTCTCTGTGAGGACAGCTCTGGTTTTGATCTTAGAGGAATAACTTGTTAAATAGGGAGGAATTGGTGCAACAGAAGAGGTATCTCAAATATGAAGATCAAATCTGACATCTGTGAGGTGTCCCCGAGCTGTTAGACCCTTTGTGATCCTGGGCAGAGCTGTCTCAACTTACAGAAAGAAAATACTTCTAGCAGGAGCTTGTCACAGACTCACAGAATGTTAGGGGTTGCAAGGAATCCTGAAGGATCATCTAGTCCAACCGCCCTGCCAGAGCAGGATCCTCCAGATCAAGTCACAGAGTGCTGTGTCTGGGCAAGAACAGGATTTGTCAAGTCATTCCCGAACTCTGTAATGAAGATCTGAAGTTAGACATGTATGACCAAGCTAGAAAAATATTGGTCTGGCAATACTACATCTGCTCTAAGCTTCTTGCCATCACTTTTACTTTGTCCTTACCTCAGCAGAGTTAACAGCAGAGGGAATCCCCAGCCAGCACAGATTTAGGCTGGTACACACACCAGAGGCAGTGTGCTGCCCCTCACAAGCACCACATCATTTCTCCTCCCGGTTGGTTAGTGTGAAGACACAGTTTTTGCAGTGAAAAAACTTCTCAGCCCATGGTAATGCAGATGTTCTTCATAGTGTGGTCCCTGCATGGTGCTACTGCACACAGTGATGAGCCTGCCTTACAGAACAGCATGCTCGCTCCCTCCCTCCTAGGTCTTCCACACTGCACACAAGTGGGTCTTTATACTGAGTTTTAAAGGATGACTCTTCCTATCTCTCCTCTAGGAAGGTATGAATCTACTTGCATACACAAGAAACATGAAAGTTAATCAGACATTTCTTCTTTCACACCAAGGAATTCAAATGTGTGTTGAACCTTGTGCTTTTTGGAACGGGTGGTGCAGGGAAGTGGTAGGATCACAACCCCTGGAAGTCTTTGAAAAGCAGGTAGATAGAGCACTTGAGACCATGATCTAGTGGTTAAGGAGATGCTGGGATGAAGGTTGGACTGGAGCACCCTGGAGGTCCTTTCCAACCATGATCATCTGATGACTCTGAGATTGTCTTTCTAGCATTATCTACAAAACCACCCTGTCCATTGAGTGGTGGCCACTGCTGTTTTAATCACGGTCCTTGGTTTCCCAGTTAAACAAGATGTGCAGAGTTGTAGGTCTTATTACTAACAATTATAGAATTTTAGGGTTAGAAGAGAATGCAAGTGATCACGTAGTTCATCACCCTGCCCCAAGGCAGCATGAGCTAATCCCAACAGATGTTTGTCTGACTTGTTCCAAAACTTTACAGTTATGGGGGCCCCCAGGCAAAGTATTACAGATGGTCACTGCCCTCACTCTTGTGTACTTCTTGCTAATGTTTGGAACCTTCTTTCTGCCATTAAACCCGTCATTCTTGTCACTATGGATAGGGGAAGCAGACCGCTGTCTTGTCCTTTGCAGTAGTTTGTCGTGGTTTTCTTTACCTTCACAATCGTGTCATGTCTCTTTAGCTTTACTTGCATGGAATCACAGCATTACTGAGGCTGGAAAAGCCCTCTGAGCTCATCCAGCCCAGCCTGTGAGCTAACACAGCAGCAGGAGCAGGGCACTCAGGGCCACAGCCAGGCTGTCCTGGTTGGGGACTCCACCACTGCCCTGGGCAGTGGTGCCCAGGGTCTGATCACCCTTTCCATGAGGAAGGGCTTCCAAACATCCAATCTAAGCCCTCACTGGCAGCTTCAGGCCCTCCTGTCCTGATGAGGAAAGTCTAACCCCCACCTGACTACAACCTCCCTTCAGGGAGTTGTAGAGAGGGATAAGGTCCCCCCCTGAGTCTCATCTTCTCCAGGCTTGATAAAGCTCCAGCTCTTCCCATCCCTTGTGGTATCACTAACCTGTGTAGCTGTGAATTTGTTTAGGTGATTTCCATGTTTCCTCTATTTTCCCTGGCCCAGAATATACTCTACCAATTAGATTGAGTGCATTCTTCTCTGATAGTGTCCTGGTTTCACTTATTTCTCTCGGGGTTGAAAGCACAAACCCAGGGCTATTATTTTACGGAGTAGGAGTTTATTAACAGAAAAAACAAAGATGGCAAACAGTGTGGCCGGGGAGCCTTTTACCTCCCTCCTCCCCTGCTCCCTTTCCCCTCTCCCACACTTTCCGAACACCATGAAAACTAAATCCCACTCTATTGACAGAGAGAGAGGGAAGAAAACAGAGATGGAAGGTGAATAACATATTGCTTGTCGTGTGTAGCAGGAGAGCTTGGAGAGACACTCTGCTCTGTAGCTAGGTAGGAAAAGCACCCCAGGATGGAGACCAGAAGCCTGATGGCAGCACCCTTCCGAGTTCTCTTAATTCCTGTGGTGACTGCAGTTATGGGAAGGGATATCCAACTGCTGTGTCCATGAAAACAGTGTCAGTGTTACAAGCAGAAGGTCTCCCGGTTTGAATCCCACCTGGTTATAAATTATTCCACGACAGATAGGATTTCTTTGACAGCTCCTGCTTGGTTTTGGTCTACAATGGGTGGAGGTGGATGCAGTGATGGAAACCAGTAATACCAAGTGAGCTGGTGTTGATGCAGGATGTTCTGTGTTCAGAGGCTGCCACTGGAGCCAATAAGGGCCATCATACTGTCACTCTTCCCCCACCATTCAACCAAAGCTGAAATGGTCAGCTATGCTGAACCAGATGAAGTTCCCAAGAATTCCGTATCTCTGTGGCTTTGCACTGATCTTCTGCTGCTGAGTATGTGAAATTTCTAGGGCGCGTTACTCTGAGGCTTGAAAAGTCAGTGCGAGAGTTAGTTACAGTAGAAGACCTAACCCATGTTCATTGCAAACTGACTTTGTGAGCAGAAGACTGCACCGTTGTCTGGCGCACTGATGGCCAAGTGCCGTTTGCTGCTCACCAGAAGAGCCAGAAAATGCAGTGGGAGATCCCTGACGGACAAACTTTATGGAAATAATCTTATCCCAGCTTGAAATGAGGGACTTGTGACCGTGGCACAGGCATCCATGGAAGCCAGACATTTATAGATATCAGAGGGACTGTGAACGACTCGCGATCTTTGATAAAATCTTTAACAATCATTACCATTTGTCTTACATTTCCACAGCTGCCTCTCCAAAAAATCTGCCTCTTGGGGAAGAGAGTGTTTTGGTTTTGATTCTTAGATTCAGAGAGAAGAGTGCAGTTATTTGTGTGAAGCTGTTATTGAGTGGTGAAGTGGTCACGTCTGAAGAGTTAACCGACCAAAGACACTTTGCTCTAGCAGAGTGTTTATTTACACCAGCCCCATCGTCATTTCAAGCAGAAGCATTCAAGAGGAGAGTCCTGATCCTGACTCAATCTCCTCAATGCAGAGAATGATTTGTTTGCTATTGCTGCGTAGTTTAACAACCCTAAAATGCTGGGTTTGGGGTGTTTTCGATAGTTTTTCTTGTTTCTTTTTTGAGAATTTCCATGCAGTTCAGGTCTCTGTCGCTGCCTCCACTTTTTGTCTGGAATGCTCTGTTTGGAGCTGCGTGCACCTTGTCTGAAGCGCCAGCTGGGATGCCACAAATAATGTCTGTTCTATTTATGACTGCAAAGTAATTACAATGGAATTTAAAGGCTCGGTTTATAGATCTAAGCCGAGGATCTTCTGTGTACACTAAAAGGATGAATCCTTTCCAGACCACTTCTTATTTGGCTGAAGATGAACTTGAGGAAGCATTTTGGAGTGTCAGCCAAGGCTGCTTTTAGAGAGACCTGGGTGGGATTCATGCTGTTGATATCCAAATAAAAAGAGGCCCTGATTTTAATCTCTGCATGGTTACTTTATTGTAGTTATGAAGCCATGAATTAACTTTAAAGCTTTGGGGGATGAAAGTAGACATACAAGCAAGTGCCTGTTATCTTTCTTAGATTCCTGGGAAAATATTTTAGCCAGCATCCTAGTGGCTGTCTCTCGTGGACTTGTCTCTTGTTTATTCTGTCGCTGTGTGGTATGCATTTCAGTTTCTTTGCTATGAGAGCAAGGAACTGTGTGTGGACAGGGACAGGAAAAGAAGACGGGCACTGAATTGAGGAGGAGAGAGGGGAGACTCTTCCTCTTACTTAAACGAAAAAGTAGGGAGCATTCTCTGCTTGAGGAGAAGCTGAAGAGGGCTCTTCCTGCTAAAGTCACTGGGACTTGGTAGGGTTTGGACTTTCTCAGGTGAAGAGCTGTTTTAAGAATTCAGTAAAGAGTAGAAGTATCAAATGATAAAGGATGCAGGGGTAACCACACAAGGAATGTAGATGAAATCATTGAGAGAGATGGTTTTAATTATCTAGAAACCTTTTAGAGCTGAAATACTCTATCTCCTCAGTTTCCTCAAGCATCCTGGTAGCCCCTCTCCCCGTCACAAGTCAGGTGGGTATCAGGGCAGTTTGTCTGAAAAACATCTGCATACAAATCCAGCATGTCAAGATGAATGACGGTAACCTTGGGACAGGAGAGAAGACCACACGTAGAGGACAAATTGCATTCTCCAGGCACTGATTGAAGTGATTTTGAGGTAAAGAGGTCTCTTTGTCTTGAAACCTGGACATCCTTTGCCATCCAGACCTGCACTGCAGTATAGCCAAGAAAGCGTTTCTGTGTTGGTACATAAGGAATAGGAAATACTGGTGCTCTCAGACATCCAGGTGCAGTTTCTCTGTGGTTTGCTTCTCCTGATACAGTCAAATGGGCTTCCCAGCCTAACTAGAAGGCAGAACTTGACCCGTGTAGTGATAATGACATTAATTCTTTAGTCGTGACTAAAAATGTGCAGGCAGCACAGAAAAGAGTTCAGCACTTTGAGTTTAGCCACTGAGTGAGCAAACACAGCGTGAAAGTCCTGCTTCTCCTACCCAGCATGGAAAATCAGCTGCTTAGAAGTCCATGCTGCATTTTTTTCATTATGAGGTTATAATTCCTGAGGAGACCTGCGTGATAATGATGTCACTAAAAATGTCTTCTGCAAGTGAAATTCTTTGCTTAATTTAGCTTGCTTCATGGACGAAGCATGACAGCCTCGTCTTCTTTCTTCCATCTCTTGTACCCTGTGTTGCATCCTTCCTTTTGTTCCTGCAGTGTGATTTTATAGCTGTAGTGAGTACGTTCAGCTTCCTGCATAGCTAAACGTAGCACAGCTAGAGTCGGGCAGGGGCAAACACAAGGTTAAAACAAAGCTGGGTTGCCAGAAGGTGGACTAAGAGGAATGATGCTGTTGCCCTTGGCAGTCTGTGGAGCAGATACAGTCAGTGTGTCTGGGTGGGGGGAGAAGGGGTAGAAGATGAGCAAATAAGACCACCTACTAGATGTTTTCTTAAGCTGTGATTATGCAGTTATTCTAGTCCCTGTGCCAGGAGTGGCAGCCCTCGAATGCTCGTGTGGGCTTCTTGCAGTGGCTGTGTGTAGCTGTGTTTCACGTTGGTAACTAACACGAGCTTTGTCGGGAAGCAAACAATCGTTTGTACAACTCCCTCTGAGTCCAGCAAGGACTCGTGGCCATCTTAACATCCTCAGGCTTCACCATCTCTCTTTTAATCCCCTCCTCAAATCAGGAAAAAACAACCCAAGTCCAGATGTTTCAGTCAGTCTCTACAAACATGACTGCAAGGGTGTTGGCAGGAGTGAGAGCTGCCCTTTGATGCAGAGGCTGCTCGTTAAACAAGTGCAGCTAGACCACTCAGCTTGCCTGACGGCTACCGGAGCACTGTCCTTTTTATCTTCTGTTCTGGGGACAAATGACACCAGGTCCTGACAAAACTAATGCACTCCACGAGCAGACATTATTCCTAACTTTGTAGGAGGGAAAACTTCTGGAATAAAGCACACTTGCATGTCTGTGCCAAGTGGAATCGCTCTTGTCTGTTCTACAGAGAGAATTCAAGAGTTTTCAAACTCGCTGTACTTCTTACTCCTGCTAATTCTATGTGGCAAGACCTGGCTCCTATATCCTGCTCTTTCAGCATGGGCAGAATGCCTAGTAAAATCAGCAGACTCAGGAACTGGACTTCTAAATCCTCGTAAGATCTGGATATAGGAAGTGTAGCTGTCATCCCTATTTGAGAGAAGCAGCAAGCTTTAAAAACTTCAGCTTGAGCTGTGGCTAAATCACACTGATTTCGTTCAGCTGACGCTATTTAGTACTGGCAGGAGCACGGTCCTCCTCATCAGTGAAAGATACCATAGCCATTCAAGTGATTTATCAGTTCAGAATTGTTATCCTCTGTGGCAGCTGGAGGCCAAAAGGACAGTAAGGATGCTGCCTTAGTTCAGATTTTCCCCGTGGAGACATCCCACAGAACCGTTGTGAGAATGCAGTCAGTGCTTTCCTAAGGAAACCCAACAGGACTATATCACCCAAAAGGCTGTACAATGTACTGGCTGTAATGATAAGTCTTTGCTCTGTAGACTGCAATGTAGTATTTCTCTTACTATGGGATGACTGAGAAAAACAAGCTGCAACACTTGTGGGCGAGAGCATTATTCTCTATTAAATTCAACAGTATTCTTCCCCAGTGATCCAAATAAACAGCATCCAACATTAGGGATTCTTGTGCTGGTATAGACTACTTCATGCTGGTTTGGATTTCTCGTTGTCATCAAAGTACAACTGAAAACCCAGGGCAATTTGCTAGTAAAGGAAAAGAAGGAGTATTATTAGCAGAGAGTAAAGAAAGGTTAAAAACTGATGAATGAACAAAACCTTGCCACCTGCTGATGAAGTCCAGTCTCTGCCTGGACAAGGCACACTCCCCACCACCTTTGATTCCCCTCTCCCAGCAGTGGTCGGGTCGCTGTCCCTGGAGGTGTTCAAGGTCAGGCTGGATGAGGTGCTGAGTGGCATGAGCTAGATGGCAGATGTTTAGGGTTACTGGCCTGGTTTTAGGTTGGACTGGATGATCCTGAAGGTCTTTTCCAGCCTCATCAGTACTGTGAGGCTGTGATACTGTGATTTTTCAATGCCATCCGCAGCCTGTTTCACCCCCTGTCCTGGTATCAGCTTTCCTCTAACACACTGGCATTACAGGAGAATACGTTGGGTGTTGGCACCAACTCTACTTTCTTGAGACACAGAAGACAGAAGATGCTGATTACAAAGGTACCCATCTGTGTCTCCTTTGACATTCAGGCCCCTTTAAGCTCGCTCATTCCACTCTGTCTACCTGTTGTAAATAACAAGATACGTGGAGCTACAGAGCGGAGCTCTCTGGTGACATTTATTACACAAAGCATGATTAACCTCAAAGGGATTTGCTGTCTGTTACCACTAGCAAGGTTCAGTTTGTAGGGGGGTAGGAGGAAGGATTCCTAAGGAGGAGCTGCTGTTAACCTGTAGCTAGAACAGCTTTTAAAGGACTCTGATGAGTTAAAAAGACAAGTGAGACTAAGTCCCCTAAGATTAATCTGTAAATTAGACTGTAAATTGAAAGTAGCTTCGCTGTGCTGTCTTCTTCAACCAAATGGTTCCGTTCGTCTAAGATTTATGGAGATTATGTCGATAGAAATTCATACTGCAGAAAGAACAGAACCCCAAAGCTTATCATGCTTCAGCGTGTTGGAAGCATCCTCCTGGCTGCTTCACTTGTGAGATAAAATGCGATTTCTCAAATTACTGGAGTCCATTAAGGAAGAAGAAGACTGTGTGGTCCAAAGTCTCACAGGGATTCTGTTTTATGTTCGGGAAGCAGTTTGTTCATGTTCTCACAGACAAATATTTGTTACTTAGCCATTAAACCAGCGATGGTCCCGTGCTGCCAGATAGATCTGCACTCAAACCGTTAGAGAATCGTAGGTTGTTCCTTTCCAGAGCTTTGAGTTGTGCCCTTCTTTTACTCCACGTGAGCTTTTAAACTCCCAGCCATTTCAGCATCACCAGTTAACAGATGAAACTGTGTGAACGCTCGATCGTTGTGGGGGTGGAGAGGGAAGGAAGGGTGCATTTTTCTTTGAAAGTTCCTATTAATTTTCTTTGGCCACTCTTTGAGTTGGCTTCTTTCCACTTTTTGGCAAGGTTTTGGTTCTCACAAATATTTGGAGAAGCAGTGGAATTTGCATGTGAGGGAGTTAGAGTGGAAGCGGGTATTTTTACATTCTTTTGACTCATCACCGACAAGTAACTAACCCGGCGCGCACCGCATCGGGGGAGACAACTGTCTGCACTTGCTCAGAGCTGCAAGCACCTCTGTTATGTGAGCTTGAGCAACGGGGCTTGTTCCTGGTCTGCATTCTTGCAGAAGGAAGGAGCGTGCTCTTCGGATCAATAGTGCAAGCTAATTTTTATTCTCTTGATCTCTGTTTTGAAAATGGGAAACCACACGCCTCGCTGATGGAAAGCAAAATGCTTTCCGTGTCTGAAGGCAGCTACCAATTTGAAATGTACCTGGACACATGGAGTATGGGCTGCCCACGGAGGGGGTCGAGATGTTCAAGGTCAGGCTGGACGAAGTGCTGAGTGGCATGAGCTAGACGGCAGATGTTAGGGTGACTGGGTTGGTTTGAGGTTGGACTGGATGCTCTTGAAGGTCTTTCCCAGCCTCATCAGCACTGTGAGACAGTGAAGTATTTGCTTCAGGTGCCAGTTAGAGGTTGTGCCAAGGTAGGGAATGCATCTCAACTTCTCTTGGAATCCCAGTGAGTTATTCTGAGTGGTGAGGGCTGCCCAGAACAGCCAGTGAGTATGTGAACCTGTGTGAAAGCTAACATTTAGCAGCAAACAGAGTTAGTTCTAACAATTCTATGATATGAGCAGCTTGAAGATGTTTGGTCATGTTTCTATCGTGAAGGTGTCACTGCTGAGGTTAATTATAGGAAAGACAGCTGAGAAAAAGAAGTCACACATCCTCTGCAGCCCCTTGGGGTTTCTGCTGTTTCTAACAAACAGTTGTCTTGCTCATGGTTCCTTATTTTTATTACGTGGTCTCTCTGACCTTAGTCTGGAGGCTGCCCATGCACAGAGCTCCCAGTTTTGGACACACTGAGGTTGCCTGCATGCCTAGTGTGTTCTGTGTTTCCAGTCATCACTGTGTGAAGCACCTGAACCAGGTGATTTGATGACTGTTTACTGTATTTTTTTATATAGTCAAGGAAAACCAGAGTTATTTTTCTTTGAGACAGCTGTTTCCCCATCAAACAAGCCTCGCACTCCAGCATCTTGTGTGCTAGTTGCCTTCTTACTCTGTCACCAACCGCAAACCTCAACTCTCGTGGCTCTCTTTACCCCTCTAACATCTACAACCTACTGATGCAGCACTGTGGTGATCTTAGGAGAAGCTTTCACCAGACATTTAATAGCATCTCATGCAATGATGAGAGGTGTTTAGAACTGTGGAGGAAACCTTTTTTTCCATGCATTTGCCATGAAGGTGCCTCTCTCTGTGCAAAGGCAGGAGGTTCGTGACTCTCAGTCTTTCCCTGGTATTTTGGTTGCCACGTGGCATAATCAATAGGAAGAAGTAAATGGGTGAGCAGTGAATATGATTGCTAAGGAATGACTTTGGGAGTGAGGGCCAGGTTTGTGAAATTGAAATTCCTTCTCCATTACTGATCTTCTTTCCCCAGTGCCAGGCTGTGTCAGTAGCACAGAGTGAAACCCAGTCAGTCATTCCTGTGATGACCACCACTGAAAACCTGGCGTGGTTGTGTAAGACAGGCTACACTGTAGAAGCTCAGAAATTAATGCAATCATTGGGAAAATCTTTATTTACTGATGAAAAGAACCCCCAAACAACACAAGGAAAACACTGTGGGTTTGTTGTTTTTAGTTGTTTACAAGCGCGTGGTTGTGAAACACTACCAATGAAGTTTGATGAACAATAAGAGATGATAGCTGCGGGGCACGGGGACACAATTTGAGAGACACTCAGATTCATTCCTAGGTTGCACGTCATGTTTAAGTCTATAAAGTATAATGACCTTGGAATCCCTTCTTTTGTTGCCCCTGAAGAGGTGTCTGAGACTCCACGTAAAGCAAACACGCCGAGTGGAGCTTGTTTCTGCCAGGGGTTAGCTAACAAAGCAGTTGAGAATGGGGGGGGTAAGGGGAAAAAGACGTGGATGAGCATGTGGCCACCAGACCTTTTCCCGGAGCAGTTCCTACCAGGTAAATCGTTCGCCAGTACATCCGACCCTTTCCCCAGGACCGTGTAGTGGAGCTGCCGTGGGTGCATTTCATTGTGCCTTGTGAAGCTGTGTGGCTGGCCCAGAGCAAGGCTTTGCTGTTACCTCACTGTGCTGCACCACTCAGAGTGGTGCTCTCCCTCATGCCTGTGCAGGATCTCAGCTAGTGGGGCAGCTGTGGTGCTCTCAGCCCCACAGAGAGTTGTCTTCTCGGCTGACTGCGTTCAGCTGGTGTGAGCCTGGAGGAGGACAGTCTCTTCCCTCCAGATGCAGATTCCTGTGTCTCCATGAGGGTTGTCGTTGACAGTACTGCCTCTCCTAGACAGGACCATTTCTGAAACACACTGGTGGGCATCTCATTGTCCTCAAACCCGTCTTGAAGTTCCTTAAGTATAAAGCAGAAAACCAATTGGTGGAAGAGAAACGTTTGGAAGGGGCTACCCAAACTGTGGTGTGAGTCTGTCCTGTTTGGCTGCCTTTGGCCCGGTGTCCTGTCTGGAGAGGCCAAGTGGTTCTTCCTCAACTCAGACTTGAATCTGAGGGTTGCAGGTTATCTGGTCCTGTGCTGTGACATAAAGCGAGTAGCATGGGACATCTGAAGCAGTGTGCTTACCCTACTGATTTCCCTTGTGACCCTCAGGTGTCATTCTTCCAGGCTCTTTTTGTTGTTGAGTGAAGGACCATGGACTCTGTTACGGGTTCAACCAGAAGGTTCCAAATGCTAGGTAACCTTATTTTATCCAAGTCTTCTGAGACATTAGTAAAAAACACTGTGATGAAAGCAGAATATTTATTCTGAGGGGATTTTGTAATGAAATGCCATTTTTATTTCCTTTCAGAAAGCATTTTATGTTTTCTGGGGAGATCTCTGTGGGCTTTTTTTCCTACAAAATCCCAAAGGGGTTGAACAGAGGCCATGATCCTTCTTGTCCCATTATATCGACCTGGAGAAGTAGGATTTCCCCCTCTGCTGTCTCTTGTGAATGTTACAGGGCAACTGATGTGGTCTGGGGCCATAAGCTCATCCTAAGTGAAGATAGGTTTCTCGAGCAATGTATTGAAACCCCACACCCCCGACAGCTGTGCTGACCCTGAGCAGAGGTTGGAAAGGCCAGTTCCAGTGCTGACTTGTACGGTCACAAGCCTTGGTTAATAGTTTTGCTACCCGTGCTTCTGGGCAGTGTTGGCCCGTCCTGCGCTGGCCCGTTAACAGGCATCATCTGAGCAACAAGCCAGCTCATGATCAGAAGTACCTGGTACTTCACCGCGTGGCTTTCATTATGTTCTGGCAAACCTCTAGAAGCCAACTCCCCAGCAATTCCTTCCTGGGTTCCTTGGGACAGTGTCCATACAGTAACCATCTCAGTTCTGCTTGTCTTGAAGTCCAGTTTTGCCCCCGATTGCCACCGGCCATGCCCTGGCATTGCTGTGCATAGTGAGTCATGGTTTATGCGTGCTCTTGAGAGCTGACCCTTCTCTGCTTAGGCTGGCATCATCAGATGGTTCAGTCAGGATATCTCAGCAGCCAGCTTTGAAGGACTGCAGCTCAGAGTGAGGGAATGAGCTATTTTGGGTGGTATTACCCCACTGCGGCCACAGAGACTGTGGATAAGCACATAAGTACATGAGAGCTGAGTTCTGGAAGACAGCAGACACCACAGTGATGAGTGCCATGCAAGTACCTAGATAAAGTATCTTCTGGGAGGCTGCCAACAT
Organism: Upupa epops; assembly: GCA_013397515.1. NCBI lineage: Eukaryota > Metazoa > Chordata > Aves > Bucerotiformes > Upupidae > Upupa > Upupa epops. Next base: position 341,933 of record VZRI01000788.1, on the reverse strand, counting down.
GACATCAAACGAAGTACGAGGTTAACATCTTGTGCTGCACGGTGGTCATGGACATTTCACCATGAAGAGGGTAAATTGCTAACACTGTGCTATCACCGACTGTAAGTTTTACTGTAGCCTAATGGCAAGTCAGGTCTCCCTGTCTGGCTACCAGATAAATGATGAGATAGTATTCAGTAGAATTAATGTAAGAGGTGAGTCCATCGTGAACACAGATTAGTCAGTGAGTAGAGCAGGTAGCACCCATTCAGGTACAGCAATGCCTTGTACAGGAGCATCCTCCCATCAATAGCAGTCTTTGCTCTTGGGTCTGAACAAACTGATAAATCAGAGCAGTGCATCTATGAGCAAACAGATGGGTACGGAAGTTTTTGGAATCATGGAAGTAACTAAGGTAGCCAGAGTAGCTTTGGTAGGGGATAAAATGAGAGTGCAGCACCACTAGCTCTTAATTCACCGGAGTATTGTGCGTGTGTATTTGTCGTTTCTCTGCCTCTCTGCCTTTCCCTATCTTTGGTAACATTGTCCAGATCTTCTCTCTTGCCCACGGGGCCTCACATTAGGGTATCATATTTTCCCCTATCTGGTGGCCTGTGGTTTGTCCATTCCTCTATCACTTGAGTGTTTCTATTTTGGTGCCAACTTATAACATCCCAGACTTCAGATCAAGGGGTTCTAACAGAAAGACTGTGCCACAGAGCTGCTTCCTCCCCATTTGTGATTGTAAACACCACCCCTTTTGTTCACACAAGACCCCTGTGAGCGCTGTAGGAACTGTGACATGGGCACTCATCGGAGGCAACCATTTCAGTGGGTTTCAAAGGCTGCATTTAGTGTAATAAAGGATTTATTCCTCACCTCATCTTCTAATTTCTTCCTGTTTCTCATGGAGGATAAGGAGGAGGCACTAGCAAGTGCTCTGAGGGCACCATAAAATGCTCCACAAATTATATGGGGCATTTCTTTGAAGTGCTGCAGATGCGAAGTGAAGGTATGAGTGACCACTGATTCATAGCCTGGTGGCAGAGGTGTTCAAAAGGTGATGAGGAGGCAGGGCGAGGACGAGTAACTTCAAAGACAGTAAGAGGTTAATGCTGAGAGGTGACAAAACTTACCTTTAGTGCTGAGTGCTGTAAAGCCAGGCTTAGAACAAAACGGGAAGCGTGAAGGCAACACAACCTATGAGAAGCACAGCTCCTCATTCTACTCCAAACTCTGTGCATTCATACACTCTTTGCCTTCCTGGCTTGGATATTGGTGTCATTTTGTTAATATGGAGAATGAGTGAGAGCAAAAAAGGTTAAACATTAACAGGGCAGAATCACAGATGTCACAGAATCACAGAAGTTAGGGGTTGGAAGGGACCTCAAAAGATCATCTAGTCCAGCTCACTTGCCAGAGCAGGATCCCCTAGATCAGGTCACTCAAGGCTGTCTCCAGAAAGTCTGCAGAGCAGGACTCTCCATAACCTTGCCTGGCAGCCTGTGTCAGGGTTCTATCACCCTCACAGTGTAAAAGGGTTATGTGGAACCTCCTCTGCTCCAGCTTGCACCCGTTGCCACTTCTCCTGTCATTGGGTGCCACTGAGCAGAGCCTGGCTCCTTCCTCCTGACACCTGCCCTTTCCATATTGATCAACATTAATGAGGTCCCCCCTCAGTCTCCTCTTCTCCAAGCTAAAGAGAGCCAACTCTCTCAGCCTTTCCTCACCAGGGAGATGCTCCACTCCATCATCCTTGTGTCTCTGCACTGGGCTCTTTCAAGCAGTTCCATGTCCTTCCTGTCCTGATAGTTATTGGTAGCTTTGTGCTATTCCATGTTTTCCATGTGCTGTTCCTCTTGGGGAGGTGTGTTGGAACGTTAAACGGTCCCTTGGGGCACCACCCATTGTCTTTGACATGGATGTGTTCACTCATGGACTAGGAGACCCAGAGGGATGCAGAGAAAAGGAGGGGGGAGCTCTCTCTTGGCAGTGTCCATGCTCACATGCAAGTTCTGCAGCTAATCAGCTCACATGCAAGTTCTGCAGCTAATCAGTCCATGCTAATTGCATTCACACTGCTGGAACCTCAAGGTCGCTGTGAAGGACTGCAGTCGCATCCTTACTGCCCACAGAAGCCTCTGAGCGTGTGAAGGATCCTCCTCTGAGCCCGAGTGCCCTTCTCATGGGAGAATCCTATTTAACACAGTTTACATGGAAAAAACATTTCACTTCACAAACAAAATTGCTTTTCAAAAGAAAACTAGGAGAATATATTGATATATAATTTTTCCCAGTGTCTTTGGTGCCTTCATACATTGGTCAATGGCAAAAGGAGAGGAGAGAAAAGAGAAGGGAAATTAAGAAAGAAAAGGTAGAGATTGGTGAAGTTTTGGGGCTGTTTGCTATTTTTTTCCAAATATAAGGAGTCAATATTTGTAAGATATTTTCACACAGTAAAAAATTGACAAATCCCACTTATTAGTGCATTTTAAATCAACTATTCATTGAAATCTATAGAGAATAATATGACAGACAGCTCCAAACTGGGGAGGTCAGCGCTGTGTCTCCTACAGGAACGTTTTCTCAGGCATAATGACTGTCTTTAGTCTGATTGTGAGCCATCTAACATTTATTATGCCCTCAGTTTTTCATTTCTGTGGGTTTCTGTGTTTGAATTTTGTAAATAGTGATGCAGTAGGTAACCATAACATGGTCCCCTAGAAACTCCAACAGGTTTTTGAGGCATATATCCATTTCATCTGAATTCTTTCCAGGCTCTTGAGGTAAGGGTGATGCTTAAACATTCAGATCTGGATTGTTATGGTCCAAGAGATAATGAGATAGATATAGTGATGCTGTTAATCAGGTAACTCACCTATCCTAAGCAGTACTTGCAGGCTTTAGAGAACTCCAAGAACTTTAAGGCATCTTTCCAGGTCACATCTCCTCAGCATCTCCATCTTCTAGCTCCGCCACCATCACAAGCAGATAATTCACCTGGTCACACCTTAGGCAGGTGCAGCCTCTGTCATCCTCCTGGAGGAGAGACAGGCTGAGACACTCTCTGTGTCCCCACACTTTTTCTGCTGCTTATTTTTGCCCTAGTTCCAACCACTGCTAGTGAGAGAGGAAAAAACCTAACCAAATCCCCCCACCAACACACCACTCCCCCCAGAAGCGGTCATTACCTGGGGCATTTAAAAGCCCCACAGTGCTGTGGCTCTCGAGAGCAGCAGACACAGGGAGCAGCGGGTGACTGTAGCCAGAAAAAGCCCGTGTCTCCAAGCTCCCCTGCCCTGAGCTGTCTGACTGCTCTGGAGGCAGCTCAGCTGTGTGACTGGGGCACCCTTTACCTTTGCACATGACCTAGGTGAGCATGGAAACCTCACCGATGCTTCAGATGACCGTCTTGGCCATTGCTGACAGAGTTGTGGGGTCTGAGGGTCAGAGCACAAGAAGAAATACCTTTCACAGTGCCTCCGGGAAGATACTCCCTGCGCACTGCTGAGGGAACCAAGGCCTGCCCTAACAAGGCAGCCAGAATTTCTCCCAGTGGAAATGGAATAAATCCAATGGAGTCATCTATATGCTCCACACTTTCCTCACCCAGGCGTGTAGGAGTTGTGTCTGGGCAGACTGGGTACAGTTTCGTTCTGTTCCAGAATTAGGAGAGCAGATGGGTGACTTAGAGTCATATTTCCCTCCCATCTCTGATCCTGTTCTAAATCCCCATCAACATTTCTGTTATCCATCTCATCACCCTCATTCCCTTCTTCTAGCCAGGCTGACTCTTTCTTTCTCCTTCCCAGCCCTCTGCATCGTTCTCATGTATTTCCACCTTTCACAACACATTTTTCACCTTCCTGTGGGGAGGGCTGGGGTTGTTTTGTTCTTAGCTGTAACTCTTCATCCTGTAAAGCATATGAGAGGGGAAATACAGAGCCCGTCCGTTATCTCTGCTGCATCGCTGTTCCTTGCTCGGGTTTTGTCTGTGGGTAGTGTTTTACAAACGTAAATCACTCCAGTTTCCCATCAAATCCGTTTAGGTCAGGTGCACCACAGGGCAGCTGTTTACTTGGAGAGGCTCTGGAAATGAAACGTGTTAAAGATCTACATTCAGTTCAATATTAAAGTCAGGACTAAAGGATTTAGCAGGCAATCGGGTTAAAGTCAGGCTGCCCACAGGCTCTCCAGCTCTTCTGCGTGAAGGAATCTGTGCCGCGTAACAAGGGCTATCTAGATGCAACTGCAGTTTAAGGCTACTGCATTGCACAAGAGTGTGTACTTCTGCTATCAAGACTGGCTTTTACAGCCTTAAGCCCAGTCCTTAAAAGTGAGGTTAAGCAAGATTGTGCTATCTGTGCTATCTCTGCTGGTTTTCTCCTCTGGATGCTCGGTCGTATCTCTTTACCCCTTAGATTTCATTTCTCTATCAACCCTACCATGTGATAATCCATTGTTTCTGAGACCTGTTGTGTCTAACAGACTTTGATGCTACCCTGAACTTCCCTTTTAAGGACTCTCATCTCAAGGGTGAATCAAACACAGGGGGACGCCAGCACTGTACGGAGTAGAGACAACGCAGTGTAGAAAGGGACCACTGGCAGAAATCAGCACCCCTTCCCCAGCCCCCAGCTCTGCTTATTTAGTCTAGCAGAATATAAGAAGGCATGCACAGACAACGCGGCGTCCCGCTACATTCCTCCAGGGTAACTAATTCATCAGGACTGATGCTGATTAATTAACTACAAACGCCCAGAGTGCCAGAGTCCAGGTGACACTGTGGTGTGCATTGCTTTTGCCTTCAAGGACTGTGGGTTGCATTTCATCATCCACATCCTAGTTTGAGGAATGCTTGTGTGCTTTATTTATTGTATGGGCCAGAGCAGAGCGTTTTTAGAAGCAGCTAAGCGTATTCACTCGGTGCAGTCAGTGACAGGCACTGAGGTATCGTGGCATAGAGCTCATGACTCCCATTTATTCCTGGAGCACACAGGCTTTGTGCAGGTGAGACTGTGTGTATGGGGACCGTCTGCCACATGGCAATCTCTCTGCTGTGAGGGGGTAACGCAGTCAGTGAGGCTGCCCATGGGACCTCAGGAGCTCTCAGGAATCCAGAAGATGGATGTTGTAATGCCTGAGACCACAGTGTAGATTGAGATGAAGTACCCACCAGCATCCTGGCTTGTATCAGCAACCGTGTGGCCAACAGGGCTAGGGATGTCATTCTCCCCCTGTACTGGGGAGGCCTCGCCTCAAGTGCTGGGGACAGCTATGGACCCCTCACTTCAAGAAAATTGAGAGGCTCTAGTGGGTCCAGAGGAGCAGCGAGGCTGGGGAAGGGACTGGAGGGAAAGGCTGATGAGGAGAGGCTGAGGGTGTTTAGCCTGGAGAAGAGGAGGCTCAGAGGGGACTTCATTGCTGCCTACAACTCCCTGAAGGGAGGTTGTAGTCAGGGGGAGTCAGGCTCTTCTTCCAGGCAAGTAGTGCCAGGATGAGAGGGCAGTGTCTGAAGCTGCACCAGAGGAGGGTTAGGTTGGATGTCAGGAAGCCCATCCTCACAGAAAGAGTGCTCAGAGCCTGGAATGGACTGCTCAGGGTGGTGATGGAGTCCCCATCCCTAGAGGTGTTGAATGACAGCCTGGCTGTGGCCTTTACTGCCCTGGTCTGGCCAACATAGTGATACTGGGTCACAGGCCAGGATGGATGAGCTCAGAGGGCTTTCCCAGCCTCAACAGTTCTGTGATTCTGTGAGCAAAGTCACTTTATAAATGGATCACAGCCGAACTGATTGCCTCTTGCACTACTGAGATGGTAAATGCCACCTGCTCTTTCAAGTTCTGTGTCTAAAGCACTGTACAGTGATGCGGAGCGTGCCTGAGCTCTGCTGGTAGTCAGCCCCTTAGAAGATCAGGGTGGGAAACTGGAGTTCTCTGCTTTACAGAAAGCATCAACTTCAGCAACAGCCTGAGTGAGAGTCTGGAGAAATGAGGGCTCTGACTGAGAGGGAATCAGCAGGGGCTGCAGCTGGATTGCACAGTGGAAAGGGATGGGAAGGAGGACAGACTTCTTTTTAGAACCCTGCTGATCCGGGAGCTTTAACCTAAAGCTGCCAGGCTCACTGTTGACTGCTTCATGATCTGGCTTGGGGCATCCTTAGATCAGACCTTATCTGTACCAGAAGGAAAGTGCTTCTCAACACCCTGAGTGAAGGAACTCTGGATGGAGCGATGCAGGCAGTGATTTCAAACAGCTGGCATTTGCTAGGTGATCTTCGAAAAAGTGCCCAGATCTCAGATGGTCTGGGTTTTTTAGAAGCAGTGAAGCTAACTGGACAGAACATGAGGTCTGCTGTGGGATAGGGTCATCAAAGAATTCCCCGTTAGAGTACTTTTGTGTCCACCAGAAGACGAGTGCCTGGTCTCTCAGCTGTGAATTGCATCCCCAAATCAATACCAGCTCAGCATCTTCTTACAGAAGAAGAGAGAGACGTTGCTGTTACTGTGTTCACAGTCCAGGTGTGAGCCAAATCCAAGACGCTGACCTTTGGGTTGCCTTCCTCTGTTTCCCCTACGTGCATTAGCTTGAAATCCAGTGGAGCTTGCAGAAGTAACTTCTAGACTCATGGAAGAGAAGACAATAAGCTGTCTTCTGGCATCGTTTAGAATAAAGGCAAAACAAGGTCTTCCAGCTACTGAAAGCCTACTGATTGTTAGTGAAACACACCAGAAGCCAAACCAACCACACCAGCTAGCTCATGTAAGACTCTTCATTATAGAACGAAAACCTGTGACTCCTGCACTGGGCTGCTTAGGCTGGCTGGTAATTTTAATCAGACTACCTGGCCTGGTTGGTCTTTTGCTGTGTTCAGCTGTGCTGACAGCTATAGCAGGGGTAACATTCCATTGCTCTCAATGCATGGGGAAAGACATGAAAGCTTCCCAAAGAATAACTGGGAAGGAATCCTTTAAATAAATGTAGAAACGAGCTGAAAACCACAAGAATTCGTTGCAGCTAGTGCTGACTTTTCCCAAATATTAGGCATATTGGAATTTGAAGGCCTGACCCCTCTCTGGAAGAGAGACTTCCAAACAAACGATCCTCTGAGTGTCTCCACATTTTCAGAAAGTGTTAGTGACAACATTTTTTCTCGTTTTGTTTTAACTTTCCAAAGCAAATGATAACTCCACTCAGGTTTGTTGGGTTAGGTTCCTGCAGCAAACGTTTCTTTGCATATCTGAACGTTTTTTCACCATGAAAAACCTTGATGCCATGCAGACTTTTTCTCCTTTTTGCAGGACAATCTTCAAACGCTAATAGTTTTGTCCAGTCTCTGACTTATCCAGACCCTGGGCTTTACTGTCAGTCCCTGTAATGCAGGTTTTCATGGGATTCCATGAATCAACTTGATTCTTTGGGGTATTGCGAGCTGGCTGCTAAGTCTGGCTTGCTTTGTAGCCTAAGTGAAGAGTGATGCTGTATTCACTTAGGAGAGAAGGCCATAAGAAATAGGAATAGTCAGACTCAGAACTTGCTGCTGAACTATTTCCTAGGTCTGGTGTCATGTCCACCACAGGGAATTTAGAGCATGGTGATAGATAGGATAGAGAAGACTGGCTCCACTGCATGTGTCTCGTTTGCAAGGTGAATGAGAGAGTGACATCTCAAGGTAGTTATGAGGAGAATGTGGAGCCCTTTGAGAAGTGCTACGAGCTAATTCTGAGTCTTCTTTGGAAACCTTTTATTAGTACCAAGTCACATACTAACTGGTTTGCGTTCAGCATCATGAGCTTGAGTGTTCCTCCCCCTACTCGGAGACTTGCCAGTCGGAGTACGAATTTCAAGCTGTAGGTGATGGCCACGGGGCTGTTCAGGCCTGATCCCGCATGATTTGCTGCTGAGCAGGGCTCGTTACTCATCTCCCGTAACGTACGGCCTCAGTCAGCTCAGGTCGAAGCAGCCAATTACCTGATTTACCCTTTCTGTGGGTGGGAGGAGTGAGCAACAAGCACTCTGCCAGTGAGATGCAGCAACCTTCCTGTGCTGCTGAACATTTTGCTACGACTTGCACCTGGCTCAACCGCCCTCTGTTGATAGTCACCCAAGGTCGGTGGATGCCAGTGGCACTCTCTCGGAAGCCCTGGTCCTTGTGAAGGACTTGTAGTGCAAGACCAGAGATGTGTACATTCAGGATTTGAATGGATTTGAGATGTATTTTGAGAAAATAAGACTAGAGAAACCCATGACTCATTCTAAGACAGCCATGAACTGCAGCAGTGCCAGAATCATAAACTGTTGTCCGTGAATGCATCAGCCATCTATTAGAGACAGCCTTCTGCCAGCAGCTCTGCCAGTAGAGACAGCCCCGTGCCAGCATTTTCTTTAAGGTGGAACATGCTGGTACTTATCGCAAGGCTTAAGTTTGCCACTGGAGAGACATTGGGACATCGTTTCGGGTTGTTTCCTCCCCCTTTCTCAGCAGCTCTAGAGTCTGGAGCCACAGCCTTCTGGAATATGCTTCACAAACTTCAGGAGCGATAAAGGAAACACAGGCAATAGAATTTCCAGTGTTTCCCAGAGGTCAGCAGTGAAATGGGACCACTGGCAGAGGCAGCAGGAAAAATAAAGCCGTGCTGCAGAAAACAGCCTGCCTTGACATCCCTCAGACATCCCTGTCCTGATACACCCAGAAAAATAACCGCCTCGGTTAGCAGTCCCTTCACTGAGCAGCATCTCTTGCTGAATCCCCTTAGCTGCGAGCAGCGACCTGGATTTTGCTCACACGGGTGCAAAACAGGAGCAGCGAAGAGCTGAATGGGGGGGGTTATCCTGACGGTGTTAGGTGTGCTCACGCAGAAGGAGCACACATCCTTGTCCCACCTGTGAAGTCAGTGGGAACCATGCTGGGCACAGGAGACTGTGATTGTCATTTCAAGCAGCTTACTCTCTTTCCACTGTGTTTGTGGTGGTTATCACAGTGTCTTAGAAAATAACGCTGAGAGAAGAAGTGATAACTGTAGGAGGAACAAAAAGGAAAGCCTGAGAGCTGAGGTAAGGATTCCCAGCCTCTTGACTTTACGGATGACATAACTGCTGTCGCCATGATCCATCGATGCGAAGAGGCTGCAAGTAAGCTGGCAGGAATACAAACGCTCCAGTAGCTTGACTGGTGGAGTCATTTATTTAACTGTCCTTCTGAGCAATGCTAGGACTCATCTAGGCTCCCCATAGAGCGCACGCTGTATACCCTCCCTATAAAATATGACGAAGCACAGATCTTTCTGAGCACATTAGCAACCAGATCCAAAACAAGAGGGCTATAATTTTACAGTTACTGTGCAAAATCCATTCCTCTCCACCCCTTTTTTGGCTGTTAGCTTTTAAAGCATGAAATATATGATACAGTGCAACCCTTCCTGAAAGAGTATTTTATCTGCAGAGAGGATGGAACTGCCTAACGATTTCTGTCGTGTTTCTCCTTTTTCCAGGCTTTTTCAAGTTGTTTTGAGAAGGGAACAAATCAAAATCACTTGACCTTGGAAACGGCAAAGGAGAAGCCAAAATCAAGAGCACTATATATAAAGGTTTAAGTGACTCTTAGGATTTCAGTGGCTTCACAAATCTAATAGGATGCTGGCTGTAGTGATTTTCTTGCAAGGAAGGTGACTAAATAATTGCCCAAGTGTTTCTTTGCTGCTGTTCTCTGTGATTCAGGGCAACCTAAGGAAAGAAGAAGTGGAAGTTATGGTGACTGGTGCCTCCTCAAGAGCATAAGAAGGAAACACTGAGTGAGAGGTGGCACCACCAGCTTCTCCTGTCACCACTGACTTGGCTTAGAGAATTTGCCTGCTTTAACAGAGTGAACTGAATTATAGGGTAGGAAGATGCTGCAGAGAGGCTGGGTCAATGAGTGGGTCCAGAGGAGCAATAAGGCTGGGGAAGGGACTGCAGGGAAAGTCTGATGAGGAGATGCTGAGGGAGCTGGGGGTGTTTAGTCTGGAGAAGAGGAGACTCAGGGGGGACCTTCTCCCTCTCAAACAACTCCCTGAAGGGAGGTTGCAGTCAGGAGGGAGTTGGGCTCTTCTCCCAGGCAACTAGTGCCAGGACAAGAGGGCAGGGTCTGAAGCTGCCAGAGGAGGGTTAGGTTGGATGTTAGGAAGCCCTTCCTCATGGAAAGGGTGATCAGACCCTGGAATGGACTGCCCATAATCAGCATCACGTAAGAGATACCGAATCTTTGCATGTCTGTGCAACAAACCGAGATAACTGAGTAACGCAACGCTTCTCAGAGATCCTCTGTTTGAACAGACACCACCGTGTAACAGAGCTTACTGTGTTTGCTTACTGTGCTCTCTCCTCACACACAGAATCCATGTGCAGTATTTGGAAGCCCAAAGAATGTAGGATCAGGTAGAAGTTAGGCATGGACATGCTGGCTGTGTTTATGGAAGGTGATATATCACCCCCTCGCTGGTTTCTCATCATTCCTGGCCCAAAGAGGGCACTTTATTCAGGGAAAGCAGTGGAGCCGCCGTACATCGTTGGGACATAGCCCAGATGTTTGTCAGGGCCTCGCAGCGTGCAGTACTCTGCTGTTTGTTTTCTGAGTGCTCGTCTGTCATTTATAACTCAGATGTAAGTGAAAGCCACTTTCCTGAGCAGCCCTTATTGATTCTTGAGGTCCTTTTAGCAGGGTAGAAGCTTGCAGTGTCAAAGGGCAAAGGGAGTTAGACATGCCCTCGTCTCGCCTTGGCTTGGTTGGGTGGTTGCTTTTGTTTGAATGCCAGTTCCTCATCTGCCATGGTGTTCTCAAAGCCCTACCTTCTCAAACTTTCCAGTAACACTAATTAGCAATGAAATCTGCTTAGATTTCACATAGAAAAGGACTTTCTTGGCTGAACTTGGTGTATATACAACACCATTTTCTATCACTTTATATCCGAAGCGTGATGTCCCTTCATTTCTCCCACCACGACTCTTCATTCAGTGCCAACTTCCATGATGATTTTGGAGGGTGAATGAAGCAGCTGTGTCTGAGTTCTTAATGAAATCTCCCCTTTCAATCTTATCTTCCACCCTCAAAGTAATTCTCTGATAAGTTTGTTTGTTAAAGAGGGTAAACTGTTTGCTTCAGCTCCAGTTTAATTACAATACTGAAAAGAAACAGCTTCATGGAGAAGGATGCTTGGTGAGTGCCAGACTTGACCTTAGGAGGAGGTTTTTCACTGACAGAGTGATCCGGGTTTGGAACGGGCTGCCCACGGGGGTGGTTGGGTCACCATCCCTGGGGGTGTTCAGGGTCAGGCTGGATGCAGTGCTGAGTGGCATGAGCTGGATGGCAGATGTTAGGGTGACTGGGTTGGTTTGAGGTTGGACTGGATGCTCTTTAAGGTCTTTTCCAGCCTCATCTGCACTGTGAGACCATGAAATACTCCTTCATTTGTACAATTACTTAAAGCTTGCAATTACCTTACCCTTTGGAATGGCTTTGTGCATAGAATCTAGGAAAATACGTATTGTCTGAATATTTGCATACAATATTGCGTCGACTTGGAGTAATTCCCCTTCAGTTCAGGTTTTAAATCTTATTTGCCTTTTTCTGCTTAATTTTTGCATGCCTGTTTGTGGAGCAGGGAGAAAGGAATCCTGTCACTTGTCCTTGGTGCACAGAGTGGTGGTCCCTCACACTACAGGTCAGACACTGGGAGAGATTTATGAGAGAGGCAGGCAAGGCATGTGTGGAGCCACAGCTGAGCGGGCTATTCAAATGGCCCAGGGCCTGTCAAGGCTGGAACAAGGGGGTGTGCTAAATCAACTGCATGGTTAGTCCCTGATTCAGGTCCAGCTATGGTCACAACATGGCAAAAGGCTGGGAGCCAAATGACCAGCCACCTAAACTGTACAGACAACCTTATATACCACCGCACACGGAACCGTGAAACCACAGCATGGCCTGGAGCTCCATGCTGGGTCAGAAGGTTCTGATATCATAGGGATAAACCAGAACATGGTGGGACAATTCACAACGCTGGGGATTGGGATAGACAGCTGCAGGATATTCCATAAAGACAGGCGGGTGCAGAAGAGGAGGAAGAGTCACACTCTATATTAAGGAGAGCCTTGGATGTATAGAGGTCAGCTATAAACACAGCAGTTCGTCCGTCATCCATCAGATTCCTGGAATGCTTAGAGGACTCCTTCATCACGCAAACGNAATCAACTGCATGGTTAGTCCCTGGTTCAGGTCCAGCTATTCTAGACTTTAGAAGAGTAAACTGCAGTTCACTCGGGGATCCACTTGAAAGGATCCCATGGGAAGCTTCTATGGAGAATAGAGGAGCCAGTTGGGCGTTTCTCAATAACACTGTCCTACACACACAGAATCAGCTCATGCCCTCGAAGAGCAAGGGAAGGAAGTGGAGCAAGAGACCTCCTTGGCTTAACTGTGAGCTGCTGGGTCTCCTCAGAACCGAAGAAGGAAAACTGGAACGCTGCCCGTTGAGAGTTCCAAGGTCACAGGCAGGGTGTGCAGAGATGCAGTTAGGAAAGCAAAAGCTCAGCTTGAGCTGATGTTGGCCAGAGCTGTCAGAAACTTCAAGAACAGTTTCTTCAGATACAGGAAGTGGAAAGGGGAGATTCTAATTGGAGTGCAGTAGAAAATTCTTCACCACTAGAACAATTAACCTTTGAAATCATCTCCCAGGGGAAGGAGTCTGAAGACCCAGCTTGACAAGCTGCTGGGGCATCTAATTTAACTGTATTTTTAGCTTGATAGGTTGGACTAGAAGATCCTTGAGATCCCTTGCAACCTAATCTTCCATGGATCTGCAAGTCTAAGCTTAGATGGACCCTCTCTCTGGACATACTGGGTATGTGCCCTTTTTCACTCAGTAATCTCACTGAAATGGAAAGACATTTGTCTGTGGTGTCTGGCTGTCCCAGATGTGGGGAGTGGGACCAGTCCATGGGGCGTGCACAGAATGCAGGCAGGTACAGGCTGGTGATCAGCGTTTACGCACTAAGCTGGGCTCAAGTCACTGCTACAGTGCAGCAGTGAGAGGTATTTGAAGGTGGTATGCATGCACCACCGAGTGCAAAAGCAAACACCCCAGTCAATGGAATTGAAGTCTCGAAACCACAGTAACAACTGAAGCACAGAGAGCGACTTGCAGCGAGCAGTCCAGAAAGAGTATGCATTAGTCAGATAGTGAAACTTATTCATGAGCTGAGGGACAGTATAGCACACAGATTTATCTGAACCCTATTCAGACTGAAGTGCATGGCTTATGCTGGTACTCCACAGAGGAATGGAATTCATCCAGTGTGAATAGTTTTGAATAGAGAATGGATATTTAAACCACATGGAGACAACTGATGAATAGAAAAATAGGATAAATTATCTAATTAATTAATATTAGTACTGAGTGCTTACAAATACTGCTCATCAAGGACTAGACCTTTTGTTCCTCTGTCTGGGTGGGCCCTTGCTGGTTTGAATTATCTTTGCAAGAAAACAATCATCAAAGAAGACAAAACATATTTTAAGGAAGCCGTTTAATACCCCGTAACTCAGAACAAACTATACTATTGTTTCATACAGCTATCGTAAGCACAGTTCTCCATATAGAAAAGTTCACTTCTTGGCTTGCAAGCAGAACAATAACCAGTGTCAGTAGGTTTCTTCTACTTCTCACGAGCATTTTTAGTCAACAAGCTGGACCATAGCAGGTCAATAAAGGCTGAAGAAAGCCTCATGGAATCATCTTGGTTATAAAAGATCTATACAACCATCAAGTCCTGCCATCAACCCAGTACTGCTAACTCCACTGCTAAACCAAGTCCCTCAGCACCATCTCTATGCACCTTTGAAGTACCTCCAGGGATGGTGATTCAGCTGCTTCCCTGGGCAGCCTGTTCCAGCCCTTAACAACCCTTTTAGTGAAGAAAATTTTCCTAATGTCTAATCTAAAACTTCTCTAGGACAACTTATGTCACTCCTCCTTGTTCTATGTCTTGCTACTCATGAGAAGAGACTGATGCCTACCTCCCTACAACCTCCTTTCAGGTAGNCACACTCTATATTAAGGAGAGCCTTGGATGTATAGAGGTCAGCTATAAACACAGCAGTTCGTCCGTCATCCATCAGATTCCTGGAATGCTTAGAGGACTCCTTCATCACGCAAACGTTAGATGTGCCAACCAGGAACGGGGCACTGCTGAACTTGCTGCTCAGCAACCAAGAAACCTTGCCATGTATTATCTTGGTTAGCGAAAGGCTTGGCTGCAGTCATCATAACACTGGAATTTGAGAGTGGTGAGCACACCGAAGGTGAGTTCCATGACACAGTTTCTAGACTTTAGAAGAGTAAACTGCAGTTCACTCGGGGATCCACTTGAAAGGATCCCATGGGAAGCTTCTATGGAGAATAGAGGAGCCAGTTGGGCGTTTCTCAATAACACTGTCCTACACACACAGAATCAGCTCATGCCCTCGAAGAGCAAGGGAAGGAAGTGGAGCAAGAGACCTCCTTGGCTTAACTGTGAGCTGCTGGGTCTCCTCAGAACCGAAGAAGGAAAACTGGAACGCTGCCCGTTGAGAGTTCCAAGGTCACAGGCAGGGTGTGCAGAGATGCAGTTAGGAAAGCAAAAGCTCAGCTTGAGCTGAAATTGGCCAGAGCTGTCAGAAACTTCAAGAACAGTTTCTTCAGATACAGGAAGTGGAAAGGGGAGATTCTAATTGGAGTGCAGTAGAAAATTCTTCACCACTAGAACAATTAACCTTTGAAATCATCTCCCAGGGGAAGGAGTCTGAAGACCCAGCTTGACAAGCTGCTGGGGCATCTAATTTAACTGTATTTTTAGCTTGATAGGTTGGACTAGAAGATCCTTGAGATCCCTTGCAACCTAATCTTCCATGGATCTGCAAGTCTAAGCTTAGATGGACCCTCTCTCTGGACATACTGGGTATGTGCCCTTTTTCACTCAGTAATCTCACTGAAATGGAAAGACATTTGTCTGTGGTGTCTGGCTGTCCCAGATGTGGGGAGTGGGACCAGTCCATGGGGCGTGCACAGAATGCAGGCAGGTACAGGCTGGTGATCAGCGTTTACGCACTAAGCTGGGCTCAAGTCACTGCTACAGTGCAGCAGTGAGAGGTATTTGAAGGTGGTATGCATGCACCACCGAGTGCAAAAGCAAACACCCCAGTCAATGGAATTGAAGTCTCGAAACCACAGTAACAACTGAAGCACAGAGAGCGACTTGCAGCGAGCAGTCCAGAAAGAGTATGCATTAGTCAGATAGTGAAACTTATTCATGAGCTGAGGGACAGTATAGCACACAGATTTATCTGAACCCTATTCAGACTGAAGTGCATGGCTTATGCTGGTACTCCACAGAGGAATGGAATCCATCCAGTGTGAATAGTTTTGAATAGAGAATGGATATTTAAACCACATGGAGACAACTGATGAATAGAAAAATAGGATAAATTATCTAATTAATTAATATTAGTACTGAGTGCTTACAAATACTGCTCATCAAGGACTAGACCTTTTGTTCCTCTGTCTGGGTGGGCCCTTGCTGGTTTGAATTATCTTTGCAAGAAAACAATCATCAAAGAAGACAAAACATATTTTAAGGAAGCCGTTTAATACCCCGTAACTCAGAACAAACTATACTATTGTTTCATACAGCTATCGTAAGCACAGTTCTCCATATAGAAAAGTTCACTTCTTGGCTTGCAGGCAGAACAATAACCAGTGTCAGTAGGTTTCTTCTACTTCTCACGAGCATTTTTAGTCAACAAGCTGGACCATAGCAGGTCAATAAAGGCTGAAGAAAGCCTCATGGAATCATCTTGGTTATAAAAGATCTATACAACCATCAAGTCCTGCCATCAACCCAGCACTGCTAACTCCACTGCCAAACCAAGTCCCTGAACACCACCTCTATGCACCTTTGAAGTACCTCCAGGGATGGTGATTCAGCTGCTTCCCTGGGCAGCCTGTTCCAGCCCTTAACAACCCTTTTAGTGAAGAAAATTTTCCTAATGTCTAATCTAAAACTTCTCTAGGACAACTTATGTCACTCCTCCTTGTTCTATGTCTTGCTACTCATGAGAAGAGACTGATGCCTACCTCCCTACAACCTCCTTTCAGGTAGTTGTCGACAGCAATAAGGTCTCCAGGTTGAACAGTGCCAGCTCCCTCAGTCACTCCTCCTAGAACTTGACCTGTAGACCCTTCAGCAGCTTCATTGTCCTTTTGTGGGACATGTTTCAGAACTCTATGGTCCTTCTTGTACTGAAGGGCTCAAAACTGAGCACACTATTTGAGGTTTGGCATCACCAGTATAAAGTACAGAGGGGCAATCGTTGCCCTGCTCATGCCAGACACATAATTTTTGATCTAAGCCAGGATGCTGTGACCTTTCTTGGTGACCTGGCCACAATACTGTCTTTTATTTACACCCAGATTGGTTTCAGTTTGCTAGCTTTCCAGTCGTACTTCCCCAAGCCTGAGACATTGCATCAGGTTGTTGTGACCCAAGTGGAGGACCTGGCACTTGAGCTGGTTGAACCTCACACCATTGCCTTGACCCATTCATTGATCCAGCCTGTGCAGATCTCTCCGTAGAGCCTTTCTTCCCTCAAGCAGATTATGTTCCTGTGCAGTGTAGAGTCATCTGCAAACTCACTAAAGGCACAGTCAGTCCCCTCATTTCCCCTCAGATCATTGATAAAGGTACTGCAGATAGCTGGCCCCAGTGCTGGGGGGCACCACTTGTGACCTTCTGCCAACCAGACTTAGAATCATAGAACAGTTTGGCTGTTTCCATTTCTTGATGGAAAACCTCACAGAAGAGGCCTGTGCTTTAAGAACAAGACCATCAGGGGTTTGTAACCATAACCAGAAGCTTCTCCAGCATGTAGCATTCAGTCATTTCAAGAATATACCGTTTCATTGCAATCTGTAGGCTGTTTACAGCAGACTTTGAAGGACTGAAGTGCCCTCAGAGCAGCACAATGTTGGATACGAAGGAATTCTGCAATTTTTTGGTTTATGAACCAACCACACCCCCCAAAAAAGCACTTCCAGCTGGAACTATTATGATTATTTGACTTAATTTCTCACTAAATAAGTTATTATCTCCCTGTCTCCTCCGCAGTTGCAATCCTTCTTTAGTTGTGGTCTATCTTTTCCTTAGCTGGCACCTTGTAGAGTGTAATTTGATTTCAACACAGTCCTTAGCTGTGCTAATGGCAGAGTTTTCAGGGGTGGCTCTTACTGGCCCAGCTTCATTTCAATTGAAGTTCCACCCGGCACCTCCCCCCAGCTGATCACAGTAAGTACATGATCTAGGTGTCAGATGTTTAGGGTTACTTGGTTGGTTTTAGGGTGCACTGGATGATCTTTAAGGTCTTTTCCAGCCTCATCATCATTACTGTAGTTAGGATGTTATCAAAAGAGCTCTCAAATGGTGACATCTCCCTCACTTGCTGTCCTTGACAGATCCTCAAGCAGTCATATTGATGTTTGGTAGACATTAAAACCCTTCTTTATGGATCCACTCCCCAATTCTTCCCAGCTTCAGCCCAGTTGGCTGAGAAGAACTCTGGCTCTGGCCTCCTAACAGCTTTATTTTTCCAAACGAATTCCCTTTCGGGTAGGTTTTGGGTTTTAATACAAGCCTTTGTTATTGTCATCGTGTGAGCTCCTGACATCGTGAGCACTTTGGGTTTCTTTGAAACAGCGCTGCACTCTGTGCAAACCATCCCAACCACAGAGGGAACTCTGACCTGTGAACTAGGAAAACACCGTGTGATGTGGATAGGGTCTCCAGCACCGAAAGTAAACTGTCTGGAGATAAGATATGTGCTCTGAAGCAGCTGAAGCCCATCCAGTACTCGGGTAGCTAAAGCAGAACTGACGACACTGAGAAGTTTGTGAGGATTAACAAGGGAAGGGCACTAGTTCAGCTTTCTCAGAGAAGGAAACTTGAGTTACCAGGGAATGACCAGCTAATCACAGAATCAAAGGGCCCAGGTTGGAAGGGACCTCCAAAGGTCATCTAGTCTGATCCCCCTGCAGTGAGCAGGGACAGCCTCGACTAGATCTGTTTGTCCAGAGCCTTGTCCAGACTCACCTTCAATATCTCCAGGGTAGAGCCTCAACTACCTCCCAGCGCAACCCGTTCCAGTGTTCAATGACCCTCCTGCTGAAGAACTTCTTCCAGTGCATTGATCCAAAGTCACTGAAGGGAGCAGAGTACAAGAAGCAGGAATGAAATCCAGGAGTGGAAGTAAAGGCTGGAGTCCTCAATGTCCCTCCCACTGGCTGAAGGGAGCTCTACCCCTCAGGCTGACCCCAGCCTCTTGTCTCACAGCTCCAGGCTGTGACTCTATCAAGGTCTCCTCGAGGGAAAGAATATATTCCCCCTTCACTTCACATGGCCCTTTCTTTCACCTGCTCATTTATGGTTCTCTTTTATCTTAGTTACCAACTTCATTCTTCAACATGTGTTGTATTTCCACGCTATATTGCATTAACCTCTGCAGGTCCTAAGCCATATACTTTCTTGTCTCTTCATTTATTGGAAAAGACAGCATTGCAGAGCAGGTCACTGGTAACCAAGATGCCCTGAGTCCGTGTGTTCCTGTGCCACTTGGTCTGGGTGCTACAGCTTATACAATGGAGCTTCCAAAGGTACCTGATGAAAACAGATAAAGTAGCAGATGGTTCTAGGAGCCACAGCTTCTTGTCTATTACATCTCCTCATAAGGTATGATCAGTAATATCGAGAGCTGACCAGGGAATGTATTTTCTCTTCTGAGAAGCCTCATGTAGTCAAACGTGTTCCTGTTGCATGGGGTTGGGGAACAGCTTTAGAAGTTTTCCATCTTGCAAGGAGATCGTGGGTGTGCTTGTGCGCTAGCAAAACCACGCAGCTCGGCCAGCACCCTGTGCTTGGGGCACATAGCCACTTCTGTGCTGTCTTTCAGCAGCACCATGAAGGCACTTCCAGAGCTGATCTGGCTCTGGCTCTCACAGGCTCCTTTGTAGCTGTGGGAGCTCTTCCATGGCACTTAATTTTTCTTGAGGTGAAGCAGGGTAGCTGCTGCGAACACAAGTGCCCCCAGTATGGCCCAGTTTTAAGAGCATCACTTAGGATGTGAGCAACTGTCTGAAAAAGAACTCTGAAGCCAGGTCTCCCATCCCCAGTAGCTGTTGGCTGTCCTCAGTCTGAGGATCACACTGGGAGCTCCAAGGCTGTGTTTCCTTAGGGGATCTCACGAGCACTAGCTATGTTCCCACAGTGTGTTTCAGCTTCCATGAGCTTGCTCCGGTTTTTTCCATGAAATCTGTTAAACTGAAACACTTGCCACCAGCTCCCTTTCTCCAGACTGCCAACCTGCCACATCTTTCGCTAATAATCCCAGACAGAACGGGGTTGTTTTAAACTGGAAGCAAATTGCATTGCGTTACTTGGAAGGCAGAAACCCCAGCCTGCTCAGAAAGGTCATTTCAGCGATGCTAAGAGGCCTCAGAAGTACCAGGCTCTGGTTCCCGTGGGTTAAACCTGCTCTATCCTGCTGTTAGAGATTTCATGGCTGGTGTTTTTAACCAAATAATTTCATTATTCCCAAAAAAGGGGACATCCTAGTGCAAGGTAAAAAGGACCCTCCTGGGGTCCCAGTGTGATGGGCCAGGTAGGAGGCAATGCTGATGATGCAGTTGTGAAAAGCAAGTGCGAGGTCTGAGTTCGCTGAAAGAGGCCCTTTGGGAAGGAAAGGCAGTGTGCAGTGAGACAGAGCATGCGCTGGGCTTGTCCTGGTCGTGAAGCCACATAAACAGCTGTAAAGTCTTTTCCACTGTGTTTGAGGGAGGTGGCTGGGAACCAGCAGCAGTGTGGGGAGAAAAAAGATGTCTTTTCCAGTCTGAAAAACAGAAAACTAAGCAGAAATGACTGAAATGTGGGTAAATGAAATGGAAAATGAAGAACTATGCAATGAGTGCAGCCAGAGAATATATCCTTGTTGACTTAGGATAAATTTAGGCAAGACATTAAGTCGCATTTCTTGACCATTATAGCATTGAGAGCCTTGCAGTGGGAGAGATGGGGAAGCTACAGAACTGGTTAGCATGAAGTTTGTTAACATCCCCCCGAGAGTCGGGGAATAGGCACGGCAGTGCAGGAATCTGCTCTGCACCTTAAGTTCCCCTCTTTATCTCCTTGAGGAGGGGAGAGTAAGGCATCATTGCTGAGAATGGTGGAAACATCTTCAGATCCCCGCTCTGCTCAAAGACAGTCACTTGGGTCAGGTCACCCAGGACTGTGGCCAGGCACGGTTCAGTTGTCTCTGCAGAAGGAGACTCCTCTACTTCTCTGGGCGACCAGTGCCAGGGCTTGGCCAAGCCCCACAGTGGAAATGTGTTTTCTGATGTTCAGATGGCTTCTCCTGTGTTTCAGTTTGTGCCCAGTCCCTCTGATCCTTTCACTGGCACCGCTGAGAACAGCCTGGTTCTGTCATCTTTGCACTGCCATGAAGGATCTTACACTGTAGGATCTCCCTGAGCCTTCTCTCCTCCAGTCTCACAGCTCTGTATCTCTCAGCCCTTCTCATGAGAGAGATGCTCCAGTCCTTTATGCATCTTAGTGGGCTGGACTTTCTCCAGTCTGTCCACGTGTCTCTTGTGCTGCAGAGTCCAGAAGCGGATGCGGGATTCAAGGTGAAGTCTCACTAGTGCTCAGCAGAGGGAAGGAGTCACCTTTCTTAACTTGCTGTTGAAACGGCAAAGCAGCAGTGTTCATCTTGAACGACAGCACATCGTGGAGTCGAGTCATCCAGGACCAAACCTGACCTTTCCTGCTAATGCAGGTGGTTCCTGTCCCTTCACCAGGACTGTTCATGGCACTGAAGTGTGTTTCAGACATTGGCATTGGAAGATAATCCTTTCCTCAGCAAACTTCCGAGAGGCACTGGTAGGTAATAAATTCAGATGGTTAACTTTCATCCAAGACTTCAGTTTTAAGCTACGTGTGAAGCACTATGGACATCCGTGAGGGTAGCACTCTGGCATGACCGAAAGCTGCGTGAGCTGAGTTTGAGCACTAGCAGTTCCCTCGTGAGCTGGGTCTGAACCTGCGTTGAGAGCATTTCCTTTCTCTGCAGGGGATTTGCAGATTCAGCGTTAGAACTAAAGAAAAGAGGGGGTGGTGGAGTGGTGCCCAAGAGCTGACCTGGCTGCTCAAACTGCACTGTAAGCACGCTCTGCAAAACTCCAGCAGAGCAGTGTTTTGATTTTTAGGGGGTTAGATTTTTACCTCGTCATTAGCATCGCAGAGTCGTTCCTAAATCCAATCTTAAATCATCTGCAAGGGCCTCGTTGGCCTAAAGCTCAGCTCTGACTCTTGTATTGCATTTCCAAATGGAAAAGCCAACGGAAGGACTGGATATGTGGTGTGCTGATGTGAGGGGATTTCTTTCAAATGACTGACTCTAGCACACCGGTCAGTGCTCAGCACTTCAGAGAAGGCCCTGTTACGAATGTTTTCCAGCCTCTAGCCCAGCTCATGTCGAGATCCAGAGAGAAGTGTTCTTATGGCACCACTGCAAACTCAGGTCAAGTACTTTCCGGAGCATTGCTGCCTCCTGAGATGAAGACCTGCCGATAACTGACCCAAACTAGCTGGGTAGGTGTTCCCACACCGTTATCCTCGGGAGTCTATTTACAAGGACAGGGTTCTAGCAGAGGAAAGGAAGTTTATGTGGTGTTGATAGCACAGTAGGCTTTTGCAGGGAGGTGCTGTGCTCCAGCACTCCCCTTTCCACCCAGGTTATCTTCCGCTGATACCAAATGACAATTGTTTGCTGACCTTTTACAGAAGACTGGGTGAAAGAGTAAACAGCTGAGGGGGAAAATCCTCCCCTGGAGGAGACTGAGTGGATGAGAAAACCCCAAAGCAACCAAATTCCAGGAGCCATGGGGTGCTAAAAGCCAAACACGTGAAGAATTCTTGCAGCTGAATGTTTTACCCTGATATTTAAAAAATGCAAGCTCGTAGCTCATCGCGTGATCCCAACCCCCTGCCTTTTGTTTGGTCTTTTGCTCTCATTGTTTCTTTAAAACCTGTGATCTGCAGCCTTATATCTCAGGGTCTTCTGGTATTCTCTCGACTGTGCAGAGGTCCTTCTATCCTGACAAGGCCACCTTCCTGCGTTGTTGAGGTTTTAAAGGCTTTCAGCAGATAACATTTTAAACTCTGTCTTTGTTTTGCTCTGCTGCTTTACCATGGCAAGATGCCTGGCCTCCTCTTTGGCTGAAAGTGCAAGCAAAGCTAACTTGGCCTTTTCAGGCTCATCTAAAAGATGATGGCTCTGTCTGGGCTCTGTTGTTCGGCTCTTGGACACCTCACCAAGGCCAGGAACTGAGAGACCAAGGGAGTGGGGCCTCACGTGCCTTGCGGAGGGAAGCAGGTGCCCCGTAACAGCCCCCTGGGCTGGGTCTTTGGTTGGTGGTGTGCACACATGGCCACGGCCACCTGGGTTTCTCCAGGACTCGGGGTGTTGAAATGCAGGGGTGTGTTTAGAGCTCAGGCTTCGTGAAGTTGCAAGGCTATGACTAGTTAAGTCTGGGAACCTCGTGCACTTAACCTCTAGTTAAAACAGCTTTCCTCTCACAAGGCTACTTCATCTCTTCTTGCAGTCCTAGAGCAGCTGACGTACGCTACGCCCCTGATGTGTGCAGCAGTGTTCAGCACGGCTGATTTCCAGGGGCAGCTCCATGAAGAGGTGCATTGTATTGTAAGAGCCAGCAGTCAGTGCTGAAGACTCCGAGAAGCAGAGGGGGGAATCGAGGTCATCGTCATCTTCCTGATGCTCCCCCTTCCCCCAAAGGCAAAACAACTGAGCACGAAGTCGTTGCACCACCTGGTTTTTATATTAATATTCCTCTTCACGCTGTTCCGTAGCCGTGAGCCTGCGGAGGTCTGTGCAGTTCACCGACGCCAGAGGCCCAGCCCCTAAGTGGATATTTGGCTCCGTTGCTCCAGGGGCTGAATCTGAAGTCGACAGAGTCTGAACCCTGACTGTGGTGTCTTGCTGCTGGCAGACGCTGGGTTTCCGCTTGGCTTTCTGGCTGCACAATGAAATTCATATGCAGGAGTGCAGAGGAGATTTATTGCAAGTTGCTGGGTTATGCTGGTAGAGCCTGCTGTAGAGACAGTGATCCGTGGTTTTGGGGCTGGGGGGGACACGAGATCCACAAGCACTGCAGGCTTCTGATGAGTGGTGTACAACCCTGCCTCATCCTGCACTAGTACGGGGCCAAGGACCTCTGTCCTTCAGGGTTCCAGTTGCTGCCGTTATCGCTGTCTGGTTTGTTACTTGAGGTGACTCCCAGGATTCCAGGAAGGAATACTTTCCTGCATAGGATGTCTGCTATTGATTTTGGATGTTGTACAATCTTCCTTTCCCACCATTCCTGCTGCTCATACAAAAATGTTCCTGGGGGCAGGGAGGGGGGATGAGTAAGAGGACAAGTTATTCCCTGGGCTGTGGCACGGAGGACAGCTGTGCTTCGCCCTGGCTGTCCACATCAGTAACCTGACTCTCTTCTGCAGTGCTCCCGATGGGATTTCTCACAACATGTCCTATTTCCTCACACCCCACAGGTGATCCCTGTCCACCTTCTTTCTTTCCCC
This sequence comes from Upupa epops, assembly GCA_013397515.1. Classification (NCBI taxonomy): domain Eukaryota; kingdom Metazoa; phylum Chordata; class Aves; order Bucerotiformes; family Upupidae; genus Upupa; species Upupa epops. Next base: position 318,245 of record VZRI01000788.1, on the reverse strand, counting down.
CATCCCTTCAGCATCCTTGTACGCTTCCCGGTTGGGTGAGAGGAATCGGGTGCTGCAGAGCCTTCTGACTGATGACTGGCAGATGCACAAGAACACGCAGGGAAAGAGCCACCGGGAGCTGCTCTGGGTCTTGCTGCTGTGGAGGTATGACAAGACTCTCCTCTCCTCTCCTTCCATCCTCATCTTTCCTGGCATTTATGGGACCTGATACCTTTCCAAGCCGTGCCCCCCCCCAGCAGTATCAAACACAGTTTGGACCAGCATGTACACTCAAAAATCACACAGACTCGTACAGCTTTTAGGTTGGTAAAGGGCTTTCAGATCACAGAACCACAGAGCGTTAGGGACTGGAAGGGACCTTGGGTGATCATCTGGTCCAATCCCCCCACCAGAGCGGGATCACCTAGACCAGGCTGCACAGGATCATGTCCAGGCGGGTTTTAAATGTCTCCAGAGAAGGAGACTCCCCAGTCTCCCTGGGCTCCATCCATTCCATCCCAGTGATCCGTCACCCTTGCTGTGAAGAAGCTTCCTTCACATTTATGATCATCAAGCCCAACCGTTGACATCACCAGGTCTGAAGCACAAGGCTGCATCCTTGGCAGAGACAGAGAGACTCTCAGTGGCATTTTCCACCTTGTGGATTTTTCAGGCTAACTGGTCCGTGCCCGGCTATTAACACGAGAGGCAGATGAACAGAGGGCATGATCACTCAAGTCTATTCCTGGGCACAATCGACCTCGCAGTGCTAAATCTGCAGAGCAACGGTGTGATGTTTGTGAACAAGGGGCTACCTTACCCTTTCGTGTGGGGACAGGGGGTTGTGTTCTTCCACTCGGGCTATTTTCCTCAGCTCTGGGCATCGTCTCTGCCTCTTATGGCTCGTTCTCAAACGATGGCAGGCAGCAGCACCGCGCGCAGCCCTTGGAAAGAACATGAGGGGCTGCACAAGGGTTCCCCTTGGCACCCCTCCAGTTTTGCTTCTGCAGAGCTGGACACCTATGAAATTTCCATGACATCAATACAGTGGTTGTTGCAGCCAAACACAGATCAGTCAGCAGGGTTACAGAATTTGTTTGCACTGTCTTTTTTTCCCCCCCTCCCTTTCTTTCTCTTTCTTTTTCCCCCCCTCTTGGTTGAAAAAATAAGCAAGCTGCATGGAAAGGGTGAACATATACCCAGGAAATAGTTTGCTGATAACACAGGAGCCTTCATGTCTGCTGGGTGGTGCCCTAAGTTTTCTTAACAAAGAAGTGAGTGTTAGCTCTTGAAATAAAACTCACTTTTTGCACTCACGTAACTGACGCTGAGAATTTCCAAGATGAAAAACTGGGCTTTTTATTTATTTTTCTTGTTCTTTTTTTTATGTTTTTAAATGGGGTATAATTCGAGTGGGATCCCCTCTCCCTCCCATAAACCCCTACCCCCCACATTGCCCTCCCCACCTTACACGAGGGTTACAGTACCCCCCAAACCTCTAGTGCTGTGAGCAAAGGAAACAGAAATGGCTTTGCATTATGAACTGAACAGAGATGAAGTTATTGGTGGCCTTGAAATAGCTCACTCTCAACTTCCATTCCCATGAGGTTATGCACATAAAGTTGCTGCTTAGCACAGGGTCAGCATGATGAAATGTATTTGTTGAGTCTCTTCAGTGCCAAAGCCTGTGCCAACAATCTGATCTACTCGATAGCAGGTCTATTTCAGAAATGCCCGGCCAGTAAAAGAAACGCAGGGTCTGTGGAGTTTCAAAGGCAGCAACAGTGAGTGGCATCAGAGCGAAAAACTTGTGAGGAGCCACGGAGGGAGCTGGGGCTGGTTAGTCTGCAGAAAAGGAGGCTGAGGGGAGACCTTGTGGTGTCTACAACTACCTGAAAGGAGGTTGTAGAGAGGTGCAGGTTGGTCTCTTCTCACAGGAACCAAGGGATAGAACAAGGGGAAGTGACCTCAGGTTGCTCCAAGTGAGAAATTAGGAACAACTTTTTCACAGAAAGGGTCATCAGGGGCCTTGGAAGAGGCTGCTTAGGGAGGAGGTTGAAGCATCACTGGGCATAGAATCATAGAACAGTTTCAGCTGGAAGAGCCCTTCAAGATCATCAACTCCAACCTCTTCNCTTCAACATCATCAACTCCAACCTCTTCCGAGCCCTGTCAGCACCACTGAACCCTGTCCCCCAATGCCACAGCTACTCTTCTCTTCAACACCTCCAGGGATGGGGATTCAGCCTCCTCTTTGGACAGGCTGTTCCAATGCCTGACAGCCCTTTCAAGAAAGAAATCCTTCGTGACACCCAACCTGAACCTCCCATGGTGTAGTTTAAGGCTATTTTCCCTCATCCTGTCACAGTCACGGTACTGATGAGGCTGGAAAAGACCTTCAAGATCATCCAGTCCAACCTCAAACCAACCCAGTAACCCTAACATCTGACATCTAGCTCAGCCACTCAGCACTTCATCCAGCCTGACCTTGAACACCTCCAGAGACGGCTACTTGGCCATCTCCATGGGCAGCCCATTATCACTGGCCACTAGGGAGAACAGACTGACTCCCACCTCTCCACAACCTCCTTTCAAATAGCTGCAGAGAGCAATAAGACCTCCTCATCTCCTCTTCTGGAGGCTAAACAGCCTGAGATCCCTCAGCTGTCCCTCACATGACACGTCATGATGTGTTTCAAAGTCTTTGAGATCTGGAGCTTAGAGACAGGGCTTAGCAGTGGGTTGGGACCATTTGGTTCATGGTTGGACTTGATGAGCTCAGATGTCTTTCCCAACCTAAACAATTCCATGCCTTCATGACTCCAAAACAGAAAAGCCTTTCCCTCTACGAAACAAATGCATGTAATTACTTAGAGCCTTTACAAGCCCTGGAGAAGCAGACCACATTGCCTCTAAGCAAGTGGGACACGGTGAGGCCCCGTTGCTGCACTGTACTGGATGTGCTTGTGTCGACTGTCGTGAAAAGCACCAACTGTTTGCTGGCCACGTGAGATAAAGTGGGTGACATTGGATTAAACCGCGGTAGGGATGGCACGCAGCACCAAGGGGTTAAGGCAGTGTGGACTTTGCACGTGGTGCCCTTTTGTTTGACTCCATTTGAAAGCCTCTCTGCCCAAACATGAGCTGTACCAGAAAAACCACAGGACCTTTATCTACACAAATTACCCACGAAATACAGGCTTCGAGACGAAGCCTTGCCATTAACTGCAGAGATGCTTGCGCTCAGTCCTCAAACGGCAAGGGAGGGCTATCTTTCATTTTATTTTTCAAAACCTTTAATTACCAACATCAAATGAAACGATGATAATCTCCCCTTTGTTTAGTCATCTGTGAAATAATTTTTGGCCATGGTTTCCTCTAGGTCAGTACCACATCAAACCCCTGGCGCCTATGGGAGTAGTGCGACTGTGTTAACTAGGGGCCATCTCGTTTCCTGCTGTGCATTCTGTAAGGAATATTTAGACACGTATGAAGACATCAGAAGGAGCTTTACACTTAAGCTTGCCTTTATTTTGCTGCAGAGTCTCCTGAAACATCCTGGCATGGATCACAGTGAGACGACTGAAAGCCCTGTTGCAGTAGCCTCACCTCTCGGACACGGGCTGTCCTGCTGCTCCTGGAAGGTAACGTGATTTGACCACCACGATACCCGTGTGCAGGCAAGCATCAGGCCAGAGCATTGCTTTAGGAAAAATAGGTCAACAAATCGCTTCCCTGTTCTCAGACTGATGAAACAGGGTGTCTGCAATGCAAAGACCTGTTCTCGTTTGCTGTCATCTGAGTCTGGCAAGAAGCACAGTCAGCCCTCTGTGATCTCAACCCTCTACATCCCCGCGGTGCTACGCTGGCCGGTAACGTTACAGCAGCTTCTTGGCCACCTTAGCTGCTCAGCGTGCACTGACCTCTGTGCAGGCAACGTCAGTCCACCTCTGCACCAAGGGTGCTTTCCCCACCAGTGTCCCTTGCAGTTCTCCAAGACAGAGGCACTGTCCCAGGGAGCCCCTCGGGGCGGCAGGGAATGAAATTGCATTTACTGAAGCTTGGGATTCCCTCTCACTCGGTGAGAAGGCATGTCTCCCCTTTCTCCCTTTGGCTGCAGGCAATTATTTTCACATGGAGGTCTCAGAATGACCTTGGAGGCTTTTTGCCCCAAGATGGTCCCCTCGGGGCGTGATGCCAAACGCGTTACGTCGGCGGGGCTTTACGCCGCACTTCTTCAAGAGAGGCAATGTAGGGCAGGGCTTTCTTTAGGCTCAGGCCAGCTGGGCACGAGTCACCACAACAAACTCCTGAAGGCAGCAAAGTCGCAGTGGTGATGAATTGCTCCCTGTCCTCATTGAATGGAGGTGGAGGTCCATGCAAGAGAGTGAGCTGCCTGGCTTTGGCCTTGGCCTTGGGTAGCCACGTGCTGCAGCTGCTGGTATGTCTAGTCCTTGTTGGTGCCTTGAGGTTATTCTGCCCTGATTCTTTCCTCACCCAAGGGGTGGCAATGTTTAGTGTTGCCCACACAGCTGCCAATCTTGCAGCTGCCCTTTTGTAAGGCTGCACATGTTGAGGCAGCAGACGTTGAAAATAAGGTAGGGAATGTGTGTCAAGTGCCTGCAAGGTGTACTGCAACTTCGCCTAAGCCGGGCTAGGGTTGAGGGTGGGTCTCGTAGTCACGGTTCATGCCAGGACTGTTTGTCATAACAGCAGTGCAAGGAGCAAGTTCAATGCTGTCAGTATTATTTTGGGAACTTAATCAACGGCCATATGCTGACTCAGTAACAAGTGGATGATAGGGAGGTCTGCTCTGCGCTCACTCCCTCCTTCCAAATACCTTACCCTGTGTTCCACACACATGCTCTCCGCTCTGCTCTGGTGATATTCTGATTTTTGTTCTCCTTCCTTCACGTCTCATTTTTCTTCATTTGACTGTAATCAGAAACCAACAAGTCTTGATTCAAATGGATGGCACCAGAGGCTTTGGAAAGGGCACACCGTGTATGAACCTGCACATCCCTTACAAAAAGAAAGACACCACAAGTGCCAACCTTAAAACCACACAAGAACAGGAAGAAATCCTTATTTCAGAGCTTTGTATGTTACTAGCCAGAGTAAGACTGCAAACAACATGATTATAGCTGCTCTAAGTCAGGTTTCAGAGCGGATCCTGGTAGTTCGAATCCACGTCGTCCAACCCTTCACCCTAATGACAGACGGCTCAGTAGTTCTCTCCTAAGGCTTTATTTAACTTCTTGTGTATCAGGTTTCCTGTGACAAATCCTCTAGGTCTATTTTCATAACTTCCATGATAAGATAAGCGGCGTTTGTCTGCTGAGGAAGGTTAAATCGCTTGCCACTCGCTTTAGGTCTTATCTGTTGCTTCAAACAAGATAGAGGCCCATTCTACAGATGAGTATCAGCAGTTTGTTTTGATGCTGGAGTTTTAAAACAAATCCATGTGAAATGGTCTTGAGTGAAGGCTGCTGATTTCAACTGGATTATTCTTTGACTTCTGCTGTCCTTTTTGGAAAGGTCTCTGCAAACAGGGGCACATTGCCCAGCATCTTAGGCTGGTGCCAACCTAGTGCTCAAGTGCATATCCAGCAGGCTGGGGGCTTCTCCATGGAACAGGCTTACTCACCTTGTGTGATGAATTCCAGGGAGACTTCAACACACCTGAGGTGGCCTGGAAAATATAGGGGGAGGAGTATTTCTGCTATAAATTGTCTGAGGTGGCACAAACAAGCTGGCACCAGGAAGCAGGCACACTTGGGGGTTCGCAGCCATGCCACCTGCAGAGGCCAGGAGGTCAGTGGCTGCTGCTTCCCTGGCTTGCTCCATCCCGTCAGATGCCTCTGAGGCTGACAGAGCACAGCCACGGTCTTGACACGAGACCAAAAATCCAGGCGACACCGCTGTCAGCTTAAACATCTGGACAGAGAGGCAGTGCCACAGGCAGAGCAAAGCCCTGAGAGTCTTAAAGATGAGCAGAGGCTGGTGTCTGTCAGGTTGAGCTTTCACTGTGCTCACACTCCCCTGAGGTGGACAGGCAGGGCCAGTGCACAGCAGCAGCCAGATAAGCATCAGAACCTATAGAGCTGGAGTGTTTCTCAGTAGGGATATAAACTCCGTTAAACTGCAGCTCTCCAGGAGGGAGAGTGCTCTGCAGAGGGGAGTTTGCTGTTGTGATGGGCAGCAAACCTGTGTCGAGAGGCATGACACAAACGTGCAATAAGCTGGAAATCCAGATCTAAGTTACTCTGAACTGCACTCTCCACATCTGCAGTGCTCAAGCACCTCATAGATTACTGCATTTAAGAAAGACTCTTGAATTCTGCAGGTTCAAGCCTGATGGTGTAGTGCTGTTTCTCCTTGGGAGGGGATCGATTCTGCAGTGCGGTGCAGAAGGATGCGATGGGTTTGGTGTTCACAGTATATAACATGGTCTGGAATTTTCCATCATCGCACGATTGATAAGCACAATTAGTTCAGGAGGATATTGTGCACTTTTCCCGTTGGAAGGGTTTGACCTGGGTACAGGGGGAAGAGAGAACATTGGGCAATAGGGACAGGATGAGAATGTGAAAACTAGAAAGTAATGTGTCAGGTTGTGCAAGTCAGAACCAAAGGAATGGCTAAATGTCATCAAAAACAAACCAAACCAAAACAAAAACTTCCACGCAGCTGTCTGTTGATAATTGATCATCGCAGACTGCAGTTTCCAAATATTTAAGGGAGCTTTGCCCTCGTCCTGGGAAAAATCATGTTCTCCCTTTGTTAGTGTATATCTCGCGCTGATTTATGGCATGGCAATCGCTGTAGCTTGGCGTGTGCGTAGCCGAAGGCCGTGTTTAGAATTAGAGTGTTTAAATGTTTTCCTTTGAATTAATTCTGTGTTAAAATCATTTAGTGCTCCTTGGCCCGGATGCCTCTGCAAAAGACGACTTCGTTTGCCCATGCGCTATTTCCTGGTAGAAGGATGGGTGGGTAAATAAATAAACAACAACAACAACAAAAGGAAATAAAAATAAAACAAGAAAAAAGCCAAGGAACAGCCACATTTTCATACTGGCATTCCTTTCGATGTTCTCATCATCTTCAGACATCCCCTCAAGCCCTCCCTGCCATGGTATTGTTGATTCTGTATTATGAGAACAAGACAAGTGCCCGGAGGTGCAGCAGATACCGTAGCTGGATTAAGGATGTCTGCAAATTGTGGCAGCAATTTCCATTAAACTTCTGTTAATTACCGCAGGGATCGTGCCAAGGAACTCTTGCAAAATATGGATGGGTTGATTTGTTTCATGTCTCCAGGCTGTGTCGTAAAATGGGATTGTGGGATTATTACTTTTCAAAAAGAGTAGCTGTCACAGACCTACGAACTCGGGGTGACTGTAGAGCCCGTGGGTCTGTGCCAGGCAAAGAAAAATGGCTGGTGGGCTCGTACAACGGGGGCTCAGGGGTGACCTTCTCGCTGTCTCTGACTACCTAAAAGGGGGTTGGAGTCAGGCGGGGGTTGGTCTTTGCTCCCTGGACACTGGAGACAGGACAAGGGGTCACAGCCTTCAGCTCCATCAGGGGAGGTTTAGAGACCTTAGGATTTAGGTCAAGACCTTAGGGTCTAAACTGTTAAGGTTTAGACTTGACCTTAGGAAAAGGTTTCTCACTGACAGAGGGATCCGGGTTTGGAAGGGGCTGCCCATGGAGGGGATCGAGTCCCCGTCCCTGGAGGTGTTCAGGGTCAGGCTGGATGAAGTGCTGAGTGGCATGAGCTAGATGGCAGATGGTAGGGTGACTTGGTTGGTTTGAGGTTGGACTGGATGCTCTTGAATGTCTTTTCCAGCCTCATCAGTACTGTGATGCTGTGATACCATGATGCTATTAGGTTTTGTTTCCCCAAACAGAGGGATTCTCTTCTCAGTTGCCAGTTCTGTTTGTCTGCAGAAGCCTCTCTCTGGAGTGCAAGATGCAGCCACTCTCTAAAACGTCCTGTGTCACTTTTAAGGGGAGGCAGTCTCCACCCTGAACTGAAGGCTGAAGGAACTGGCAGCTGAGATTTCCCAGAAACCAAACGCTATATACTGTCTCCTCCTCGGCTCTGTTGTGGTGGGCAGATGCAGCCAGGAACACGAGGTGTTTTCTGAATCGCATCTTTAAAACTTTTATTGCTCGAAAGAGGACCTTGCGGGGACGTTTGCCTCCCTTAGCACTCGATGAGTCACGCCTCTGCCCTGTTGGCATTGGGGTTTTGTTTCAGCGTGAGCACTTTGATGATTTACCAAGGCTTTTGCCCCTGCCACAGAGCATCCAAAACACCGGGGATGTAAATCTCAAGGCGAGGTTGTTAGGATTTTGCTGTTGAGCTGTAGGTCGCATCCTGTTACAAGGTTTGAAATGCTCCCCATCTGCTGTGCCACAGCAGAGGAAAACAGAACCGTGTCTGGAGGATAAAGTGCGGTTGCGGTCAGACAAGTGACTACGTGAAAATGGCATGTTCTCAGTCAACAGATCTGTTCCCTATGTGTATTACCACTTTCAGATGCGTGTTTCACTTGCGAGACTAAGTCTGTCATTACTTTCCAATTCTTCTGCCAGTGGAGTGCCAGCAGGCTATGGGGAGCAGGGAGTTCGGTCTCTCGTGTCACAGATGGAGTCATTACTGAAATCCCAGTTGCACAAGCCTTGTAACTGGTGATGCTGAGGGTCCGTGAGCCAGCCTAACTTGCAGAGACATGGCTGACAGCATCATGTTGGTTAACCTTGCTTCTGGTTCCATCCCCCTCAACGTGCTTAAAAAGAAACAAACCAAACGAAACCCCAGCCCAAAACCAAGCACAAATACCATCTTTTTGGTTTCAAACTGAATCAATTTGATCCGTAAAGTCACGGAGAAACAGTAAACACGAAACCCTACTGTGACATATTTAAGGAGTGATATATCCAGAAGATGACCGCACTTAAATGAAGTAAGTTCAAAGCCCAGTAATCAAAACCAAATATGGTCAGTCCATCCTCAGAAGAGAAGGAAAACAACGAGCTGAAACCAGCATTTCTGAAGTCGGATGCACACTGGTATATGAACGGTAGTGATGAGCTGCTCTGACTGAGTATGAAGTGGAAAAAATAGCATTAGGAGAACAAAACTCTTACATAAACAAAAAGCTTGAAACGAAATTTATCGGTTGGCTTTCCCTGTTCCTGTTATTGCTGTCTTAGGACAACGGAGCAGAAAGCCTCTCCTCTTTTTCCTCTCCTTGAGGCTGCTTTGAGAGTTTGTAGCACAGTCATAAAGAAATCATCGTGCCGTTACTCTGCACTGCTGCAACGGACAGCCCTGCGGAGGCTGCCAGCTCCTTTTCCCTAAGATATTCTTGTCTCCTGCGCAGCTCCGTCTCTCTGGTTAGGGGGTGGGAGTCCACCTTGCTGCAGCCTCAGTGGTGCTCTGCCTGCAGTTACCCGTGCCAGGTATGGTTTTAGTCCCTTGCATCCTTGTGGCCTGCAAGCCGAGTCAGAGGTGACATGTAGGAAGGTGCAAATTGTATTTCTGGAACTTTCCAAGTGAATTTCCACATGTGGAAAGGCTGGAAGGAGCTGTAAATTGGAGAAACTTGTGTTCACTTACGCCCTTTTAAACCTTCTTCTCAATCCATTTCTAGATCCTATTAGGTGCTAACATTTGAAAGCCTCTCTGCTGTGCTGCCACGCTGCTGCTTTAGCAGCGAGGGTGCTTTTGAAGTGGGTGGGAAAGGAGGAAAAGACTAACTAGCAATTTTGATTAATAACTTTCATCTTGCCTGCTTTAGAAACGATTACTCTTCAGCTGCCATGTGTCCTTTCCTCCAATATTTCACTTGCACTTGTTCTGTTTTCTTCCTGGGATGTGGGTCTCAGTGGAAAGTACTATGTCATGTAAATAACACAGGCATGACAGCCTATTCTTTGGTTTGGTTATTAATCCCCACGGAGCTGAGCGCTTTCTGCCTTGCCTTAATGTAAAATCCATAAGCAGGTTCCCATGGAGGAAAACTTCCAGACCTGTATTCCATGAAGTTTAGAAAAGATCTTCCCTGAGAAACTTTGAGACTCATAGAATGCTGATAGAGTTGGAGATGCAGATGAGGATTCAGACAGGTGTAACGCGCGCTACCCACGGAGAGTTAACAATTACTTAAACCCCGCTGGCTCCAAATTTGGTCTGTGTGTTCAGGAGAGTTTGAAGGAATCTCTTTTAGTTGGATAGCACTAAACTGGCTGGGAAAGACCAAGGCAGGGAGCTGGAAGTACACACGAGGTGCTTCCTATCCGTAAATAAGCAATTCCTGCCGCCCTTCCCAGGCATCCTGACTGTGTTATCTGCAAAGCCGGGATGTTAGGATTGTGCACGTGCATGTAGAGTTACACAGGCTTAGGGTGTTCTCTGGGATCTACTTCACTGGTGTTTCCCTGAGCAAGCACAAAATAAGATTTATAAGCGTTGCAAACAGACACAATCGAAGTAGCACCAATTAAACCACTTTGCTGGGGACACTTTCCATCCCAGGCTTCTTCTTTGTGGCTGCTTCTAGAAAACCTTGCCCTTCTGCAATGGAAGCAAGCTTTCCTTTCTCTTTTTTCTAGGGTGGGATTTCCCCCATTCCCCATCCCTCCTCTCCTTTTAGTTTTCAAATATTCAGGCTTAAAGAAAAACAATTGAAAAGTGATCAAGAGGCTCAGAAAATACAAGTGATAGCTGTTGGCTTCCTTCAAGCATCACAGAGTTTGTGACAGCCCTTTTCAGGTGAACCTGACAGCGTCTGCACGTGTTGCAGTTTGAAAATTATCTGATTTTTAAGTGTTAAAGTTGTGCTTCTATGCCAAAAGAGCATTTCATTGTGAAACTGGGGGTAGCTTTCTCACTAGATCCCTGGGTCCGTGTCCTGACCCTACAGGTGATTGGTGGTCAGAGCAGAGAGACAGCTACTTCTGCCTCCTCAACCTCCCCCCCGACTCAGGACAGAGAGGCAAGCAAAGGCTTTCAGCCCACTTGCCACCAAAGGGTGGAAGAAGCCTAGCCTGGATGCAGCTGGACTGCAGAGGCAACTATGGCCCTCTTTTGCCAGTACCAACTTGTTCTGGTTCCTGACAGCAGGCTGAAGAGAGGAGCAGCTCCTATGCACTCTTCTCTCAGTTGGATCTCCTTTAAAGATGCCAGACAGTGGTAAGCTCTTAACCTTCTCCCTCCCGTGGAGCCTCAAACACAGGGGAGGAGAAAAGAGAGGAGAAAGCCCTGTAGCAAACATCCCCAGCTCCCTCAGCCTCTCCCCATCAGCCCTTCCCTCCAGTCCCTTCCCCAGCCTTTTTGCTTCTCTGGACCTGCTCTAGAACCTCAATCTCTTTCTTGAAATGAGGGGCTAGAAGTGCCCCCAGTACTCATGGCAAGGCCTCACCAGTGCCCTGTACAGCAGAAGAATTACATCCCTAGAGCTGCTGGCCACACTATGTCTGACCCACATCCAAGCTGCTGGCAGTGGTCTTTGTTAACCCTGGACTTTGCATCCCCAAGTTTCACAAGGGTCCTGCAGTAGCCAACACCACAGCACATCTTAAAGACCAAATAAATCTCTGCTCCACCTCCCAAGGTCTCTCCCCTGGTGTTGTTATCACCAACAATGGGGCCAGTGTTACAAAAACAAGGCAGTGCTGGCTAAGTCACTTGAACACCATTAAGAAAAACGTCTCCCTCCCTGGATTACGACCTAAAGCTTTGGAGCATTTGACGATTTATTTGGGTTTTATTGGCATTGTGGTAAAGATGTAAACGGACTTTCTGGTAGCGATGGCTTCGATGCAGCATAAACCCTAAGCCACAGCCTGCAAGCAAACACAAAGAATTTAAGAAGCTTTAGAAGTGGATTTACCGATCTTGATAATCATGGGGTGGTTTGTTTGCTTTCACACCTTCACCTCCCCGATGAGCAGGGTGATGGTGTGGAAAATAGTGGTGTAAGGGTTTCTCTGATAAGAGCATGCGTGTCCTGTCATAGAGGCACACTTACATTTCTCTTGGCAGAGAGGCCGTGAGCTCTGCGTTGACCTCCTGCAATTTTCTTCGTCGCAGCAGCTCAGGGAAGCTTTAAAAGAAAAGCTTCAGGAAAGCCCCACGGGGGAATATTTTTCCCTGTTCTTCCCTTCTTTTTTTTTCCTACTTCTGACACCATCTGGTAAATTGGATTTGGGTATTTTTACTCCTCCCCTACTCTCACTTCATCCTCTTGGTTTTTGCATTGCAACATTCCCATGCTCGGTGCTCTCCGCTGCTCGTGCAAGCGGACAGGAACGACTCCTTTTTATTGGGTTGCTGAGCATAGCGCTGAGGAAGTTTACCAAGGAAAGAAAGCCTGACATGAACCGAAGAGACCAACAGAGAACTAGCCCCAGATTTTTTAAGAGCCTGAAGGGGTTTGTATTCCAGAATTCCACCTCTGGCGAGCAGCGCACTGAGCTTTGCTTGATTCCTGCACAGTGTCTCTCTCTGACTGATGGAGACACTTTCCAAAGAAAAGCGACCGTCGAGGCTTTCACGTACATCTGTGCAAACGGCCTTGGAACGAGCAGCGAGGCTCCGCGTCCTGCCCGGTTCCATGTTGAACTCCAGTTAACCGAGTCCCAGCTCTCATGGTAACCATGATGTCAGTCAGCTACACCCTGATTAATATTCCTGGCCTCAAACTGGTACTGAAACAGGTTTTGAGTAATGCAGGGGAAAAGTCCAATCTCACAGAATCACAGAATCCTTAGGGATTGGAAGGGACCTCGAAAGATCATCCAGTCCAGTCCCCATGCCACAGTAGGATCACCCAGACCCAGTGGCACAGGAACAGAGCCAGGCGGGGCTGGAATGTCTGCAGAGAAGGAGACTCCACAGCCCCCCTGGGAAACCTGGTCCAGCGCTCTGGTACCCTCCCTGGGAAGAGGTTCCTGCTGATATTGAGATGAAACCTCCTCTGCTACAGCTTGCCTCCAGTGTGGCTCATGGGCAGTCATTCTCCTAGGGTTAGTTTACCAGACAGGCTGGGTTCAACGGAATAATGTGTCAAAAGTCAGGAATTAGGGCTTCGCTTTGCTACAGCAATTCGTTCCCACACCTGAACCTTCCAGACCTTCGTCCCCTCCAGTCCTCGTCTAATGGTTGAGTTTTTTAGTTCTTTTCCTTCTTGGCAGAGGTCGTTGCAATTTCCCTTGCTTGTACAATAGGAAGTATTTTATGCAGTGAGGTTTTGTTTAAAACCCATACCTGAGACCACATCTTTCCTCTGCTTCCTCGTGAGTCATGGTGCAGGTGACTTAACTGGTAACTGGACCAGCTCCCTACCCGCAGTGACTTTTTACTGTAATGGATTGTGCTGATTTCACGATTGACTTCTGACTCTACTTGCTAAAGCATCTCCAGACAGCAGAGGTTTTGGGAGCTGCTGTCCCTCATCAGTTTTCCATCAAGCACAAGACCCCAGCTGCTTTTGAAAATCAAGCCAGTGGTTCCAGTTGCAGCTAGGATCACACTTCCCACAAGGAGCTGGCACTCCTGTTTTGCTGGACGCTGCAGGATGGGGATGTCCTTATAAGCACCTGAATTTGGGGAACTTTTCCTGCAGTAAGTTAGAAATTCCACGCTTTTGACTTCCTGTCGTTGATCTTTGTGTGAAGTGATGGCTTTTTATTGCAAGACACACAAAAAAAGGGTATAATTCCCAAGATGGTTACTTTCAGGGTAGATGTGCTTTCCTTATTGCTCAAGCCCTACTTTAACGTAGAGGAGTGCCGCTGGAGCCTGTGTGGCACGGCTGCATGGTGTTTACTCAGTCCCTGTGTCCACATGAGTTTGACACTAATCGGCTGTAATGGCATAATTCAGAGCTGATTGCTGAGAAATCCTCTACTTGTCTAGAGTGCAGTGCTGGGCGCTGCAGTTTCAGGCCATCATTCTTGCGGTCCTTCGTCTTTCACAATCCCATCAGCCTGGCAAATGCCCAAAACACATTTAGTCATGAACTCATTACTGATACAACAGGCAACACAGTGCATGAAACACCATGCTGCCCACAGCATTCCTCAATAATATGTTCTGGAATGCTTATCTTAAATTCCATCTTGTTATTACTTTGGCACATTTAGATAAGTGGACTTGTCAACAAATAACAATCAGAAGCAACAGGCAGCGTTCTATTCAAGTTATGTCATTGCGCTCCAGATTTCATTGTCCCTATGTGAGAAGCATTTCGTTCCTGGGCAGTAAGAAACACAAGAGAAAAATATTGCCTGTTTCATAGTATTTGACAGTGATTTGTGTATTTAATGACTAGAGAAGGCAGCAATACCCATCTAGCACAGCAGCGGTCTGATAGCCAAGACCAGTAGCTTCTACCCTGTACATCATCATGAGTCAGTGCCTGATCTTAGCCAAATGACTGCTTGCCACCAAGAGAATCCTTTGAAAAATCTGTGTGCAAAGCCAGCAAGAGGTGGCCATCCAGAATTTCAGAGGCAGAGGCGCTCGCTATGAGCATGTTGGTGGTGTCTCTGCTTCCTTGCATCCTTTTGTATAGTAGAGAAAACAGTCTTGAATCGTGGATGCAGTTTGGAACCGGCTTCGTTGGTTGGGTAGCACTGTAAGTGCATGGAGGCCCAATGCTCTTCCCAAACGAAGGAGCATCTCTTCCACATGCATTTTCTTTCTGTGTGAAGAGCAGCAGGGATTTGCATTGCAAACCGTGCCCATGGCATTTTATATCGTTGAAAGATTTGGTGAGATGAACAGCCTAAGATTTACAGGGAGCCTTCATAGTCTGTCGTGCTATAGGAAGCAGTTATTCCAGTGACAGGATCTGCTGGGAAGGATATGGAAAGGGTTGTGAGTATAACTGAGGATCTTGTAAATAAAGCAAGGCGTATCCTCTGTTTACATGTTGGTGTAGAGAATGCAGTGTGGGTTTGGGGTTTTGGCTTTCATTCCGCATAACAACTCCTGTTGTGGGCACTGGGAGAGGCACACGAAAGAGTTAAATGTCACACACTGAACGTGGTGCAGCGAAAGAGAAGGCATTGAGTGGGTAGGAGATAAGGCAGAGGCAATACTGCTGATTGTGAGTGATGAGAGGTGTCATCAGTTTTAAGATAAATAAATAAAACGGGCACTCTGTGAGTTCTCCTTCCTTTTCTGTCACTAGGAGTTCATCTCCAAATGTGAAAATATTAGAAGTAGGAACTATTCTGGTACAGAGATGCTGTACGCTGATCCCTCTCAAAACACCCTCCCGAGGGGAAAAAAGAAGTGTAATTAAGCATTTTCCAGTTAGGATGATGTTATTTCTACTGAGGGAGGCAAGTGGTAGCTTGGTCTTGGATTTGAAGTCTTCCTGCATTGCTTTACTTCCTCGCTTGAGACTTTCCTTCCAAGTGATGCTAATTTTGCCGCACTGAATCTCTATTTCTGGCCAGTCCACTGCTGAAAGGAAGATTGACAATTTTCAGCTATGCTGGGTATTTCCCATTGTAACAGCCTACTGTTTCCATAGAAATACTTCAAAGGGTTTTAATAGAAGGCGAGTTTAAAAGGAGTTTTGTTGACACATTTATTCTGCCAGGTTTTTAACAATCTGATTAATGTCTCCTCAATATTCGCTTATTTAGAAAAAAAAAAGCTAAGAGAAAATCTCCACAAAAAAGAAACCAAACAAAAACCCCCCAAAAAACCCCAAAGTGGAAATACAGGGAACATCCATGGTGTTTCCATGGCACTTTCACTGTCCCTCTCCAGGACCCTGGTTTGTGCTTGCTCCTCTCTTCATCCCCACCACTGCTCATCATTCTGTCCCTGAAAGCCCTTCTCTACATAAAATTAGCACTAGCAAATCTACAGTGGTGACAGAAAGCCCTTAAATCAGACACTGAGCACTCTATGATTCATCAGAAACTCTCTGTGCCTCTGAATCAAGTTGCTTACTAAATGGTGGCTGCGTTATGGGCAGAGCGAGATGTGAGTAACCCATGCCACGCATTGTCAGAACTTTCGGTGCCCGCTAGAGATACCCACGTTGAGCTGAATACATTTTGTTTTAAGGGGGTGTTGATTTAAATGTTGGATGATTCACTGCCTCCTGCTGTCTCCTGCAGTGTGGGCATAATGCTCGTACATTTGAATGCAGTGCTTTTTAATCACTCTCATTTCATGCCTGTCCTCCTCCTCCTCTTTGCTACCGCACGATACTATTTACCCCATGAAATGTTCCAGCTACTCTGCTTCATACTCACTCCTTATCAGGCTCCAAATCTGTGCTCCAGCCTTGCTGGGAATGATGGCCCTAGCTTTTAGCATCCTTGTTATTCCTGGAATAATATCCTGTTGTTCAATGTAGTGAGAATCCCCTCTCTCACGCCTCACCCACCTGGGCTCAGCTCACAGGGGAGAGGATTAGTTACCTGCAAGTATGAACAGCAGTCGGTAAGTGTAGCAGTGGCATCTCCTGACTTCGTTTACAGTGAGGTTTTCTGCCATCTGGAAATACATTTTCGGTGAATTTGGTGATGACCAAAGGACTTTAAGTGATCAGCTGATCTGTCTGTTCCCAATGGAGTTGCTATGAGTGACTCCTAGGCACGTCCATAAAGCTGAAGGGCAGCTAGAGTTGTAGCTGTAGCAGTGAGCGTGCCCTCATGTATTTGAACTTATTAAGCACTTTGAGATCACTGCAATTGGCTGGTTACCTGCAAGGCAGAGGTCTGCTGGGCCCTACGATGCCCCCAGCCAGTGAAACAAGGTGCCCTTAAGCACGTCCCTGTTTATTGTCCCGTTCCTGACTGCCCCCGATTGCTGCACACTTTACACATCCTAAGGCAAGTTTGTGGATGGCTTAGTGCAGGCTTTTAGTGTCTGTGGAAACGTGTCTCCTGTAACCCAACAGAGGAGTTGTCTCAGACAACCGGGCGCGTCCGAAATGATGCTCGATGCCCTACACTTAGGCACCCGAGTCCCATCCTGTATTCGTTTCTAGCCAACGTAAAGCTCCTCTCACTAACCTTTTTATTGAAGAGAGGGCTCTTTGGCTGAGTCTTAATGTGCCTGGTGGTATGGAGCTACCTCTGGCACTTGGATTGCATTCCCCTGGAGTGAATAAGACCCTTTTTATAGCATGAGTATCACTGGATCACAAATGTTCTGGATCCTCAGCACTTCTTTGACTCCGCCGTATTATTTTCAACGTTATCAAAAGGAATTGGTGTAATAAGAACATAAACCCTTCTGGCGGCGGAGATTGGCTCCTGCCTATCAGTTGCTAAATTCTGCTTGGTGTGCGTCACAGACCAGAGCTGCAGCTGACACCCAGCAGGGAAGAATGCCCCACGCATGTCTCTGGAAAGGCAGGAGTTTAATGGCTCTCTGCTACTTGAGCAAGATGGAGTTGTTGACAGGGAACTTCCACAAGGGTAAGGAGCCCAGTGGGTATCCTGCTGCCACTGCCTGCACCAGGATTTGGGGGGCTTTAGAGTTTGGAGTTCTTTTTAAACGAGCGTGAACTTAACAGAGAGGTTTATGGGGTGACTAAGAGAGAGAAAGCACGAGGTAGGAAAGCTTAACAAAACTTGTAGGACAATCGAGAGTGTAAAATCAGTGGAGGAGACCGACAGCGCTTGTAGCTCTGGAGAAAGAGCAGTGCATTGTGGTTTCCCAGCCAGCCAATCCAGCAGATCTACGCAGCTGTGATGGTAGGAAAACTGTGAAACAAATTAGTAGGTGAAAGATAAGATGCTGCAGGTCTGTTCCTGGTGAAGGAATTGTTGCCAGTTGAAATACTAACCAACTCCATCCGGGTTTGTACGAGAACCCGAGCGTACAACCCTCCAAAGCTCTGGTACCGCTGAAAGTGCTTGAGGAACGGCGGCGAGCGGTTGGCGCGGTACAGTACGGGTGGTTGGAAGCGCTTTCAAAAACCCATTTAGGGTCTTCTGAGTTGTCTTACAGTTATTCTGCTGCTAAAATTCTTTGCTTAGGGGATAGAAACAGATCATTAAATTGAATGAAGCTTCTTCAAGATGTGACAGAAGATAATGAAGTTAATAGTGATTTGGATTACGGAAATTTTGATCCTGATATTTTTGCTCTGACTGTTGGCATATATTGAATGACTGGATAATTCCTTTGCAATGAATAATGGATCATTTTGTCTAGCATACCGTAACATTATGCAAATCCATCACGCACAGCAGCAGTACAAACTTCACTGTTTCCTCTTCTTACAGCTGATCTGGCCCGTGCTGAAATAGGGAGCGTTGAGCCCAGCCCAGAGGTGGTCCCAGGATGCCGCTGAGGCCACGAGTAAGCACAGAAGTTGTCCATGTTGGTCAGGTTTTGCACATTCAGCCAGCTCAGCGTGAGCTGCAAGGTTTGTTGTTGAAGTGAAATTCAGTTCATGTTTGGTATCAGGTGCAGCACGAGCACAAGGGGGGTGACACGAGTCCAACGTCTCCTAATGGAATCATGGAATGCTTTGGGCTGGAAGTGAACTCAGACACCATTGACTTCCAAGCCCCCTGCCATGGGCAGGGACACCTCTCACCAGACCCTGTTGCCCAGAGCCCCATCCAACCTGGCCTCAAAGACTTTCAGGGATAGGGTAGCCACAGCCTCCTCGTGACTATTACAGTTGAAGAATTATGTGTCTAGTCCTGCTGGCCATACTTGCTGGTACAAGCCGGGATGCCACTGACCTTCCAGGCCATCTGGGCACACTGCTGACTCATGTTCAAGCAGTTGTCAACCTGAACTGCCAGGAGTGGCACTGAATTCCAGACTGCACACAAAGCCTTGGTCTGGGTGCAGGAAATGCTCATCTCATTCTTAGCACTTGCTATGGCCTCTTCCCTTCTGAGATTAACACTACCTGATGCTGGGCTCGGTCTGTTCTCCCTGGACACTGCAGACAGGACAAGGGGTCACAGTCTTCAGCTCCATCAGGGGAGGTTTAGACTTGACATCAGGAGAAGGTTTTTCCCTGACAGAGTGATCCGGGTTTGGAAGGGGCTGCCCACGGAGGTGGTCGGGTCACCGTCCCTGGAGGTGTTCAAGGTCAGGCTGGATGCAGTGCGGAGTGGCATGAGCTAGATGGCAGATGTTAGGGTGAGGTTTATGGTTTGAGGTTGGTCTGGGTGCTCTTGAAGGTCTTTTCCAGCCTCATCAGTGCTGTGATGCTGTGATACTGAACACTGCTGTAAGGACTTCCATTACATAGGTCTGTCATGAAGAGCATCACGGACGGCACGCGCGTTCTGCTGTCAGTTCCAAGCACATACGGGCTTTGCTTACACAACTTTGTTGTCTTTGCTTGTCCCAGTGCTGCTGATTCCTGAGTTGAAATGGTGTAAACAAACGCAGGACAGGAGACCTTTTGCAGCACTTTTGGAAACCCCTCCCAAGTCCATCTGGCCTTTGCAGTTGTTCCAAGCCGCAGAGCGGGGTGTGTGCGTGTGCCTGTGTGTGTGGATAGGAGCGAGTGTGTATATATAGCGGGATAATAATTAAACCTATAATCTTCCCATGTTATGGTTTGGAACATGTGTCGTACGAGGAACGGCTGAGGGATCTCAGCCTGTTTAGCCTGGAGAAAAGGAGATCTGGGGGAGACCTCACTGCTCTGTATAACTGCTTGGAGGGTGGTTGTAGACAGGTGGAGGTCGGTCTGTTCTCCCTTGTGGCCAGCGATAGGATGAGGGGAAAAGGCCTTAAGCTGTGCCGGGGTTTTGTCAGGTTGGATGTCAGGAGGAATTTCTTTCCTGGAAGGGTTGTCAGCCTGTCCGGGGAGGGGCTTGAATCCCCATCCCTGGAGGTGTTTAAGAGAAGGGTAGATGTTTCCTTGGGGGACAGGGTTTAGTGCTGCTGATAGGGCTGGGAAAAGGTTGGACTCGGTGATCTTGAAGGTCTCTTCCAGCCAAAACTGTTCTATGATTCTATGACCTCAGACCCCTTGAGACCAAATGATCCATGTGAGAACCAATGGGTATCCCTCCCCATGAGATGAGATGAGAGTGCTGAGTGGCATGAGCTAGATGTCAGGTATTTAGGGTTACTGGGTTGGTTTTAGGTTGGACTGGATGATCCTGAAGGTCTCTTCCAGCCTCATCAGCACTGTGAGGCTGTGGTACTGTGTGCTTTTCCCACCAGATCCAATGTCTCAGCTGGTTAGGATGCTGAAGTTTTGCCGGTTTTCCCATGTGTTTGTGTGGTCAGTGTGATGGTTACAAAACCCTTTAGCACAGCACCTTGAGGGTGAGAGCTGAGCACCTTTGAATGAATACACACCTTACCAATGCTGTGGATGAGGCAGCATGCCTAAAGAAATCCTTCCCTATCTAAGTGACCCTGTTCCAAAGGTCCTGTTCAACGTCCCTGTGTGAAACTACAGTAGTACTTGCTCTTTACCACATAAGTGCTGTGTCAGCAATTGTGAAGGACCATGGGTAGTTTTTCTTCCTGTATCTTTAAGGATGCAGTGTGCGAGGGTTATGTGAGTAACAGCTATTGGTAATGCTTCAGGGTGACCCCGCTGGAACCTAATGTGTTCATGGAGAGTTTCTTTTGGCATTTCTTCATGGCTAAATAGCAGGCAATGGACTGCAGTCGCTTTTCCCTGGAGATAGAGGTGGAAATGCAAATAGCAATGTTGGGAGTTGTTTTAATCAAGCCATCTCTCTTCTGCAAATCTCTTGTTAATGTGATTGTGGTGATAATTCGTGTTTCAGTGAGGACTTAGATTGAATGGAGCTCAGAAATGCAGAAGGAGCATTACAAGACTGGAAAGGATCACTAAAGAGGTGAGAAAAGGGAATGAACACTTTAAAGTCTCCAAAGGGTAAAAAACACCCAAGTCCATGCTCAGTTTGATCTTTACGGAGAGGTACTCATCTGTTCTTAATTTATCCACACTAACACAACCTTCCCTACTCAGCTCATCATCTCCTGATGAATAATGCATGAATAAATAGTGCTACCTGTATACTCTGTGAATGCAAAGTAGTTTATAATTCCCCAGAAAGGTTTTATTAATAGCGTGGTGCTAACCACCTTGGTTTGAGTCATAACTGATTGTTACTGCATCTTCGTGAAACCTCAGAGAATGAAGACAAGAGGAGGCATAAAACAGGGGGGGAAACCCACTACCCCGGAGTCAGCTGCATTAATGAATCCTTTTCACTTTGGTCAGCAAACCAGTACTGCTTGTTAACAGGGTTCTTCTTTAAAACAGTCTTTCAGGTGACTCCGTTTGGACACCTTGTTGTGCTCTGGCTACTAACAGAAACCACCTGAATTTCTGAATGGGAGTCCAGGGGAGTGAGTGACAACGTCCAGAGGCATCGGTGGTGGCATGGTAAGTTTCCATTTACTGGTTTCAGCTCTCACACTCCCTTTTTGTTTTGAAAATACAGCATAAATGGGGGTTCAAGGGCTGGGCAAGTGTGATGTCTTACTCACCCGCTGCTTCAGAACCCACCAAAAGGACATATGGCACTGAGTTTAATTAAAGAATGAACCTCATCAGTAATATACCCACCCCGGGAATCGTGTGCTCCACGCTATCTCCACAAAACTTCATGGAAAGGCAGCCCAGCAGCCCACTGACAGGAACAGGACCTGAATACTCACAGCATCGCATGCAGTCCCCGTTTCCTTTATGAGCTGTGTAGGTGATAAAACCCAGGGAAGCCCTGTCAGCAAAGCAGAGGGAATTCTCCTCTGAGTACAGCTGCATGGCTTGGGGAGGCGACAATCCTGCTGAACAGTGGAAATACCAGTAAATAAATAAACACGAATGTAATGCTCTGAACTGCTCTGAACCCTGACGGGAGCAGTGGATTCCCAAAGAATACCTATTTGTCATTCCACCCACTGCTGCGCTAGCACCGACACTGAAAACACATTAGGAAAGTGTATGTCATGTTCGAGGCGTCTTCGGGCTCTTTCAGATGTAGGAAAATCCAGACTGGGTTGCTCAACCACCTTTTCTACCAAAACACCAGCTGGAGAGGAGCTCCTAATTATTTGGAACTCGGTGTGCTAGGATGAGCTTGAACAGATGAAGACGACACCAAGCCGAGTTGCCCTTTCACACCACCTTTACCCTGGTGGAACATCACCAGCCTAAGCACAGATGAGCGCGTCTGCGCGTCGGTACGCACTGTGCAGATGGAAGTGAAAGCTCTCTTTAGGGTGGTCCTTAGGAGCTGCCCTGGGTAGGGCAAGAAGGGGGAAACACACGCACGAGGTGCTCGGAAAGTGAAGGCAAGCAGCTCTCAGAGGAAAGCGGTTCGAGACGAGGACAGAGCTCCATGTCCAAAGATCTCTGTGTGTGGTGTGCGGTTCTTGCTGTCATGCCTGCAGGACGTGGCAAGCACAGAGAACTGCTGCCAGCATTTGCAGTCAGTGGGTTATCACCCTGTACTGTGCAGGTTCAGCTGCACGAGCAGTGACCATGCATGCCGTAAATAATGGCCTTCGTTCAGGAAGCTGCTTCAAAGCCATCACAGATACCCAGAGGTTTAAGGGGTACTTGATGCTTTCTCTGTGAGCACGGCCCTCCCCCAAGTTATCTCTTGACGTCAGTTGATTAATGTGAGAATTTTCATTGAGCCTCTCTAAGGAAACAGGAGTTTTTAGCAGGAATCTTGAATGGATTGTGTCACTTTTTCACTGGTTTCACTTTTCCTTCAACCCACTCCAGCACGGAATCGGCTGGATTGTACCGCTTCACCATTTAGCTTCATACAGCTCTAGGCAAAATCTCGGGCAGAGGACGTGTATTTCCTCCCTGCAGCCACTGATGGTGATGCTGCTAACACGACTTAACAGTCTCTATATTTTTATCAAGAAGAAACCAACAGTTCATCTCACTAGAACACAGTCCCGAGGCTCTGAAGCGTAGATGACATCTCTCCCTGCTGCCTTTGAGCCGCAGGAGAGTCATCAAACCATGCCTTTCTACTGCAGAGCAGCATCACTGGTTGGAAGATTTCCAGCAGATGCTGAAACAAGCTGTTTGGGGGTGGCTCTCCACAGCTCTTGCTGCTTTCCTTGCAGTGACATGGAGTCGCCTAAGCATTTTTTTTGCCTCCATCCAAAAGGCTTTAAGCTCCCTGACAAGTCCTCCCTCCTAAGACGTCTGAGAATGGAAGCTTCAGTTCAGTCCAGCCGTGTGGTACGTCCAAACTTCACCAGCATGAAGCTACAAGGAGGCAAAAGCACAGGTGTTTTTTTCAGGAACAGGTAAATAAAAATTCATCCATCTGTCATTTGGACTAGAACCACAGAACCATAGAACGGCTGAGGTTGGAAGGGATGTCAGACGTCATCCAATCCAAGCTCCCTGCCATGAGCAGGGATGCCTCTTGACTAGAGCAGGTGGCTCAAAGCCTCGTCCAACTGACTCCTCTCCAGGGAGTGGCCATCCACAGCCTCTCTTAGCAACCTATTCCAGAGTCTCAGCAGCCTCATATTGAAAAGTTTCTTGCTAAATTCCAATCTAAACCTGTTCTCATTCAGTTTAAAGCCGTTTCCCCTTGTCCTGTCACAGCATGAGCTTGTAAAAAGCCCCTCTCCAGCCTTCCTGCAGTTTCCTTTCAAATATTGGAAGGCTCCTATAAGGTCACCCCGAAGCCTTCTGTCTCCTCTCCCTCTCCTCTCTTCTCTGCTCTTCTCTGAACAACCTCAGTTCCCTCAGCCTGTCCTGGTAGCAGAGGTGCTCCAGCCCCTGGATCGTCCTTGTGGCCCTTCTCTGGCCTCATTCCAACAGATCTATGTCCCTCTTATGATGGGGATACCAGAACTGGGCACAGCACTCAAGGAGGGATCTCACAGAGGCAGAGTAGAAAAGAATCACTTCTCTTAGAATAATAGAGTTATCAGGGATCAGAAGGGAGCTAGAAAGATCACCCAGTCCAACTCCCCTGCCACAGCAGGATCACCCAGACCAGGTCCAGGCAGGTTTAAAACATCTCCAGAGAAGGAGACCCCACAAACACCCCCGATAACCCCCTCCATTGCCCTGCCACCCTCCCTGGGGAGAAGTAATAGAATCAGTCAGGGTTGGAAGGGACCACAGGACCATCCAGTTCTTGATCTGCTGGCCACACTTCTCTTGAAGCCTCCCAGGGTACAGTCAACCTTCTGGGCTGCCCGAGTGCCCTGCCGGCTCACGTTGAGTTTCTCATCGATTAACACCTGTAGGTCCTTCTTTTCAGCACTAGAACCCTGCTGGTGTTACTCACGAAGCACTGCAGACACTGCCCAAACAGAGCCCAGAGTTTCCCCCGTGGAGAGCCTGCAGCAGCCCCTGCGCCAACAGAGCACCCGCTATGCGCAGGGCTACAAGCGAGCCCGCGTCAGAGCCCGCGGCGCGTTTCAGTTCATAAAACTGGCATCTTTAATAAAATACGTCGGTTAATTTAGAGCCGACGCAAAAGCCATGGGCAAATAGTTTCCAATTCATTAGGCCACAGGCCCAAAGCATGACAATAAATTTCTGTGATGAGTTCTGTCAGCACGATGCAACTCCAGCACCGCCGCTTTCTGACATGAAGCAGACCCGTGCCACCACCGCCTCCGCTAACGTAGCTCCAGCTGCTGCCCAAGACTGTCCCAGGGCTGGCTCTGGGGCTGCATCGTGGTGGGAGACATCCCACAGGGGGTGTTTTTCCCCGAGTTACGGGGTTGAGCTAAGTCATGAGCTCATGAGTCGGGAAAGCAAGCTATTTTCAGCTCACGCTTTCTGACAGGTCCTTCTCTTGGTGCCCGCTCACCCACACCAACATCGCTCTGCATCTCTAGCGCTGGAGTAAGAGCGGCATTTCGGACTCTGAGCCGAGGGAACTGCCTCAGTGTGAGGGTAAGGGAAGACCGAAGTCACAGGCCCTACAGCTTCTGGGTGTTTAGGAGGGAGCAGCTCTAGCCCGTGCTGCCTGTTGGAGGGGTTTCCCTTCTTCACGGTGCCAACTGGCAAACCTCTTCCTGAAACTTCTGCGTCGGTTCTCAGTGTTACTACCAAAAACCAGTCGGCTGCTGTAATCCCTCTGTTTATCGAGCTGTGATCCAGTGTATAGCACAAGGTTTGCATCGTGTCCAAAAGCATGCCTGTCTGTAGGAAGGGCACCATGTTGGAGGGTGCCTCTTGCTGTTGACGCTCTCCTGCCAGCTATTTGTACTCCTAAAAGAGCATCGTCTCCCGGTGCAGCTTCTCTGGTGACCACATACAGCTCAGGAATTGACAGAATTACTGAAAGTTAGGAGCTTGGATGGTCCAAGCCCCTGCCAGAGCAGGATCACCTGCATCAGGTCACACAGGGCTGTCTCCAGAGAAGGAGAACACAGCCCCTGTGCTAGGGCTCTGCCGTGTTCACAGGGAAAAAGCTTTTCCTTATGTTTATGTGGAGCCCGCTCTGCTCCAGCTTGCGCCTGTCTCCCCTTGCCCTATCACTGGATGACGCTGAGGGGAGCCTGGCTGCTTCCTCCCGACACCCATCCTTTCCATGTTTATAAACATTAACGAGGTCACCACTCAGTCTCCTCCTGGCTACAGAGACTAAGACTCCTCAGCCTTTCCTCAGCAGGGAGATGCTCCACTCCCTTCATCATCCTTGTGGCTCTGTGCTGGGCTTTTTCAGGTTGTTTTTGAACTGAGAGGCCCAGAGCAGGACACAGTGTTCTGGAAGTGGCCTCTTCAGGGTAGAGTAGAAGGAGAGAAGAACCTTTCTCCACCTGCTAACCACCCCTCTTCTAATCCACCCCAGGATGCTATTGGCCTTCTTGGCTAGAAAGGCACTGTGCTGGCTCAAGGCCATCCCGCTGTCTACTGGGACACCCAGGTCCCTTTCCAGCAGATCATTCCCCATCCTGCACTGGTACCCCAGTCTGTTCTTTCCCAGGTGCAGGACGCTCAGCTTCCCTTACAGAATTTCATTAAATTCCTCCCTTCCCTGTGGGGAAGGCTGGAGAAAATCAGACGTCTGACAACTTAACAGGGCTTGCTAGACCATGGGAAAAGTCCAGGGTCAGCTCAACCTGTCTGGAGACGCCGTCTCCGAAGAGTAAATAGAACAGGAGATAAGAAAGCTGAAGGACCTAAGATTTTGGGCTGGTTTGTAGTGAATTCTGGATGCTAACCATAACGATGCCATGGGACTTTACAGCGCTGTGGGGCTACAAGCTGGAGGCTGTCGAAGGGAGGCTTTGCACACAATAGGTTGTCTGCAGTTGCGTCTCTGGAGTCCGAGCTCTCAGTCACCGCACATGGTGACTTGTGACTGCGGTGACAGAGCGGTGGGAGTTAGAATCGCCTGGCTGACCACATAGAAGAAGACACCAGGACAAGGTGAGCCGCTGGGAACAAAATAGACCTGAGGTCTAATTCTGTATCAGGTGTGCTTTTCCATCACAACTTATGCACCCCTAGAAAGAACCACCTTAGTGCAGGGCAGGAGAAGAGCTACGGGAAACTTTGGGGAGCAACGTAGCTCAGGAAGAGAAATCAGTACTGAATGTGATGGAAACCCTGTTGCCTTGAAATGGGTCTCCAAAGAAGTAAGCAGTGTTGTCTCAGTCATGATAGTCAGTCTTAATCTAAAGCTGGGGTGAAGTTGTGGGATTGAGCGATGACGAGAGGGGACGTGGTTGTGAAAGATCTGTTAACCCTCTGGTGAGCAGATTTTGATCTGTTTTGAATCCTAATCAAAGGATTAACGGGCTAGAAAGGACCATGTCTGAGGAAAAGCTGTCTGGTGAGATTGCTGAGGCCCCCACCCCGTGCCTTTGGCTCCTCCGCCAGAGGAACCCCTTCCATGGACTTAGAGTCCGATGGTAACCATGCTAATCAGAGCAACGCTGTCAAAAGGGGAAGACAAAGTGTGTGGACTGTCTTGCAGCAGGTGATGACGGTGAGGAAAACCCCTTTGATCCAAGAGGAACAGATTCTGAGGGGGACCCCACCTTCTATCCCCCAGACCCCTACAAAATTTGGGTTGTGATTAAAAAGGAGGTGGCCAGGCACGGGGAGAGTGGGACTGCTGCAGGGATCCCCTGACTACCAGCACCTGTTGTTTATGCCCTGAATCAAGAACATAACCAGGAAGGCTTGGCATTTGTCTCCATCCAGGGGTCACCTCGAGCTGCGATGGATTTCGGTTTAACCTCCTTGTTGACGAAGAATACGTTGGGAAGTGTAAGGAATGGGCAGGATGTGGTGGAAACCTGTAACCACATCAAGACCGTGGAACCTACGATGAGGCGATGGCTGCTGCACACGTGAAAGAACAGACTTGCTCTGTTGCAGTCAGCCTGGACATCGTGCAGGAGAAGAGCTGCAGCACCTTGATGACTGGCAGTGGGCACTGGCAAGAGACCCAGACGTGTTAAAATACACAGATAAAGCAGAAAGTGGAGATAGTCTGGCATACTGCTCAACGGAATAGGGACCTGGTAGAGTATCTACAGTTTACGGGGATCTGGTAAGGTTTGGGATTTAATTGGGTATCAGTTCATCAATTGGTTTTAATTTAGCTGTGACACACCGGGCTTTTGTGTTGGCGTTTGTGCTTCGAACCCTTGGATCCTAAGGTGGCTTTAAGGTGTGACTGCATGAGTGAGATGAGAAAAATCCACGGAGCAATACGAGGGGTTCCCTGGATGAGCGATCGTGTGATGTGAGATGCTCGTGGGATGCTACTGTTTTGTGAGATTGTCTCCAAATGTTGTTTTATAACAGGAGTTTTGAAAGGAGTGGGTTAAAAAAGAGCCCTCTTGGCTGTGTGTTAGCACACTGTAAGGAGTTTTATAGCTTGAGGGGGAAGAAACTGTTGGTTTATGTAGTTTTCCTCATGTTCCCTACTATCTAGCTGAGCTGAGTGATGAGTGCCTTTAATTTCTCTGCTTTAAAACTGAGATCTGCCTGCACCTTCCCCCCACCTCTTCCCCTGCTTGGAGTGATGCTGTTGCAAGGGGGGAGGAGAGGAGCTGGGCAATGCAGCTGAGGATGCCAAGTCAAAGGAGCCGTGGGTAGACTCTGTCTTATCACTGATCATTAAGTTTGGAAAATGCTGCTCTCAGGGCAGTGTATTTGTCAGCCTTATGTGCAGGGAAACAAGATTTTAAGGAGGACCCCCTGGTTTAATTAAAGCTGGGGACACAGAAAGAAAGGAGGTTGAAGTTTTGATTGATGCTGAGGCTGCTCATTTAGTTTTAAATCAGAACTTGCTACCCAACAGATGTGCAAATGCTTTTGCACTATACACTATCAAACTATATTACTCTTTTGAAGCAGAAGCCACGGTGAGACAAGCTGTGAGGGCAGCAGGGGTAGAGATAGCATCCGAAAAAGGTGCAGAGGGTAAGCTCATCTGTGGAAGATACCAAAGCAAACTGTTGTATAAAAAGGCATTACCTGAGGTCTGGCTCCTCACTGCCTGGGCCATGAGCCAGGCAACGCCACAAAGAAAGGCAAAGCTTCACCCCTCTAATCCAGCTCTTGACTTGTACTGGCCATACAATACACGAGGTGTTGAATAATACAGTTCTCATAAGCATTTTAACTTGTGCTCTGGCATAAATGTAAATAGCATCACAGCATCACAGTGCTGATGAGGCTGGAAAAGACCTTCAAGATCATCCAGTCCAACCTAAACCCAACCAAGTCAACCTAACATCTGCCATCTAGAACAAGTCAACCTAACATCTGCCATCTAGAACAAGTAACCCTAACATCTGCCATCTAGAACAAGTAAACCTAACATCTGACATCATCACACCCCTCAGTCCTTCAGAAAGTCTTGTAAATGTAGTCAGTAGGATTAGGTTAGCTAGCGCAGAGTAGAACAGTCGCTGCAATTTGCACCACTTCATCGAATATCTTTTACCTGTTGAGACAGAAATGGATCACTAGGGCCCCTCATTATCAGGATTCTTATGTGGAGGCCAATGCTGGTCATCAATTCCCAGTGAAATAAACAAAAGTATGCAAATCACAGTCTCACAGTACTGCTGAGGCTGGAGAAGACCTTCAAGATCTTCCAGTCCAACCTAAACCCAACCAAGTCAACCTAAACCTAAGTAAATCCTTAAAGCTCTGCTCTTCACCCTGTTTTCCTGAGCCAGATTTCCCTGCAAGTGGAGGAAGTATTTTCACTGACAGTAGTAAGAACAGGACACAACAAGAGCCATGTTCTTTCCACTGGTGCCACGAAGGAGAGCCGTGCTTGTCTCAGCCGTGAGCGTGTCGGCTCAACACGCTGTTTTGGTTGGTTTTCTGTTCAGCAGGTTTGCGGATGGGTTGGAGTAGCTGTGCTACCATAGGTTTTGTGGGAAGAGTTTCAGGGAAGGAGATCTTCTTTAATTCTTCCCTCTCAGAGCAGTAAATAAGCACTTCCATCTTGGATCAAGGAACGTCTGCTTTTAGTTGTTTATGTTTTTCTCTCCCCTGAGCAGCGCAGACCTCAACTATGCATTTGCATCATGTACAGTGATTACAGTTTACTTAGCAGAAAGCACGAGCTATATATTCAGTGCTGCCACGAAACACAGGTCCTCTCTTCAAAGGAACGTCTGCGTTTCTGCCGTGCCAGTCTGGTTACAGGGCACAGGGTTTCCTGTAATTTGTGTGTTCTGTTGTGCTCTGCTTCTGTCATCTTTCTTTCGTAGTTCCTAGAGAAATCTTCTACTTTCCAATTTTAAACACTTCCTGGGATAAAGTCGTGAGACCCAACAAGGAAGTTTGTCTAATTCAGCAGCCAAAGAACAAGCATCGGTGGCAGCCTGTGGAAGGGCATCTTACTGGTCTGGATGTGACTTTGTACTGGTTGTTGATGTGACTATGAGGAGACGTACATACATCAAGACTGGGTGCCAAGAAGAAAGAGACAATCTCTTTTCACTTGTGCCCTTTGACAGGACAAGGGATGATGGGTGTAAGGTGGAGCACAGGAGGTTCCAATTCAACATGAGGAAAGGGTTACTGAGCATTGGAACAGGTTGCCCAGGAAGGTTGTGAAGTCTGCTTCTCTGGAGACACTCAAGACCCCTCTTGTTATGTTCCTGTGTGATCTGCCCTAGGTTCTATGATCCAGCTCACGCAGGGGAGTTGACTCGATGAGCTGTGGAGGTCCCTTCCAAGCCCTAACGATGTGTGTAGTTGTTGTTCTGCAGTGTCAGGCAAGTAGGTTGGCGAGGGCAGGTGCTTATCATGTCTTGAATGAGGCTGTTTACATCAAGACAGGGTGAGTGCATCGTTAGGAGTCGGGCACAGCTGTTTTGTTGGAAGGGTAACCTAGAAGTTAGAGGATCACTGTAATGAGCACAGGATAAACTCTCCAGATAAGCAGAGAAGAGACTTTACAAAGGCAAAACACTGCCTGTATCAGCTGAAACTTCTGAACTCATAGCTAAGACAACTGAGAGCAGCAGTCTTTATCTGCCTGGGATCTGCTTGGGTCACTGAAATCTCGAACCAACAGCCTCGTGTGCACACAGCACTGTCATTGCTTTTTATCTGACAGACAACAGAGTGAAAATTGGAGGCCACTGCCACTTAGCTTGCTTGTGAACGCCCTGGTGTGAATCTCCAACGTATGATGTGAAGTTGTTGGTCGTTCCAAACCCTTTCTAAGCCCCTTTCACTATCACTAATATCAAAGGGATGACTCAGTCATTTTGAGGACTTTTGCCTTCCTCAGCTCTGCTGAAATCCCTTCAGTTAAGCAGAGTAGCAGAACCCAACCCAGCAGCTATTTGTTCATTTATTTATTTATTTATTTCTGTTGCTGGTGCAGTTGGGAGACTCCAGCATGATGAGATGTGGCAGAACATAATTGCAGCGCTTCCTCCCTCCCCTAGGGGCCCATGCAGACCCCCACCATCAGCCTCCACCCTTTGGCAGCGTACAGTCATTCAGTACTCTGTGCTTGCAACGTGCTCTTTATCCACCCTCCTAATGGGTGGCTCACGGCATTTCCACACCAGATGCTCCATGTCCGTGATTCTAAAGAAAGACATCGCATCGTTTACTGGGTGTATTCTTCTCCTCAGAGGAACATCACTCATCTGTTCTGGTTAAGGCCTTCACTAGCAATTCCTTCCTTACTCAGGAAATCTCACGTTGTGCTGGCATGGGTGCTGTTCTGGTTTGGCTTTTTGGGGTGGATTTATTTATCTTTTAAGTTGCCAGTTGCTTACAGTGAGCACTCTTGTGTTGTTATCACACACAGTGCACTCTGCCACAGCAAATGCTAACAGTCCCAAAGTTTATGAGCTCTTCTTCTCAACTACTTGCTCATTCAGTCCCTAGGTTCCATGGGCAGAGTGTGAAGCATCATCCAGCCAGGCTGAGTGTCATGTTCACTGAACTGCTTGCTGTGCTCTAGATCTCTGCTCCTTCTCCCTCTTCCCTCTTCCCACAGTCACCAACTCACCTTTCCCAGTGTGGCTTTTGGGCAACCACTGCTCTTGGGGACCCACATTTGGACTAGCAGTGTTTTCCTTTTCCCCCCATCTTTGCTTTTGTGACACAAGTAACTACATTCACAGCCCTCTAGTTCATCTTACAGGACTGCGATGAAACCCATCTTGCACAGCTTTGACTGAATTGAGATCATCAACAGACACAGAGGCCTCAGAAGAATCACAATCCCATGAAAACAACTGGAAATAGGAGCAACCCCAACCCCAGCCCCTCACCTGAGCATCAGGAGAGACAGAGCTAATTCAAACCTGCAGTAGAACCAGGGATCTTTGGATGACAAAGACAGTGCTCTCAAGTTCTCTGGTATAACTGATGGTCTCATTTGCCTTTTCTGGATGTCGTGGGCACAGTCCTCAGTTCACTGGAAACGCAGCGTATTTTGCTGTATGAATGACTTGCAGCTATGTCTGGGATCGTTATTTTACCGTAAGGAAAGCTTAAATGAGTAACTGGATGCCATAAAATTCTCCAGAGACAGTAAACACAGTGGCCCATGGTCCCAAGCTAGGAGGAAAAATAACCTGACCTTAGAAAGCAGCTTTGCAGTGCAGTCGTGATAGTGTGGTCTGGCAAACTGGGCTCTACTTCTCGTGTTCAGAGGAGAAGGGACAACGAAGCATCATATTCTGTGGTGTGAAAATACTGCCATACAGCCTAGCTCTGAGCAGTGCAATCCTAGAAGTCAGGACAATTTGAGATCAAAAATTGTTTCACAAGTCCACCCCAAAATGTTAGAGCTGTCTTTGCCCTCACAAGGGTATTTTGAGGATGAACGTCCCGCCAGCACTCTGAGAACGCGAAGTGCTAAGTGTATGTTATCCTAACCCTTTCCACCTATTGCTTTTCTGATAGCCTCGTGGTTTCCATGGTAGTCTCATGGTTTCCATGATAGCCTCGTGGTTTCCATGATAGCCTCATGGTTTCCGTGATGCTCCGTTGAGTTGCACGGGATTTTCCCATTTCATCTCACAAAGAGTAAAAAAAAACCCCAACGACTAGTTCTTTTTAGGCCTTGTGCCTTGTTGGCTCCCCTCCAGGTGCTGAGGGACTTGTTTATGACCTACTATCTCTGTGCCGTGAAGGCCTTACTGCAATACACTATGCAGCTGTTTGTTCTCAACTTTGTTTTCTCAACTGTATAAGCCTCTGCCGCTACTGCAACCAGCGCGCTGCTCCGAACGGGCTCCTCGGGGCTGCCCGAGCGAACAGCGAGCTCCTAGTGCCCGCTGAACTGACTGCCCGTGTTTTCCTACAGTAGGTGCCTCTCTCTGATGGCTGCTTTGCTGCCTTCGAGAGGTTGGGTTGAAGCCAAGTTTGTCAATCGCCGGCAATCGGGGAGCATCTTGCTTGCTGAAGCTCAGTCCAGTTCTTGCTGCCTCTTCTGGCGCTGCCGTTCCAGCCAGACCTCCTGGTGGCCGAGCTTTTCTGTGGAAAATTCCAAACTTTATTTCAAAATTTGAGATTTACAGTTTGGCTGAGGAGCATGTCTGTCTAATTCCCAGCCAAGTCCCCAGGCGGCATTTACTTTTGGAGCAGTTTGCCTCCTCAGCTCTGCTTTCCTGCAGGCTTCGGGGATCGGCTTCGTCCAAGAAAAGCCAAAGGCATACAAAACCACTTGTGCCTTTTGCTTCCTCCTCTGTTGAGAGTCTCAGCAGGGAGGTTGGCCCTGATCTGTCACAGCGTTCCCTCGGCCGACAGCCCCGGCCAGGTGGGTTTTCCTTGGCCCCCATCTCCCCTCAAGACATAAAGAGAGCTGGAAGCCAGGCAGCAGGACAGGCAGCTTTCCCATCACACGGCCGTGTGACAGGTCACAGGCAGATCAGGTGGCACCCGAATCCCTGGACGAATTGCCACACAAAGCTGTCTGTTGTCCCATTTTTGACAGCTTGAGGGTTATGCCTTTAGTCATCGCTCTCCCTGCATTCCCGCAGCCCAGCATCCAGGGACCACAGGTGTGGCCAAGGTCACAGCAAGTCGCAAAGAGCCATAGAGCTGCCGCCTCCTTCAACCCTTCGTGTCCCGTGTTGAATCATGTCACACACTGGTGCCTCTGGAGGAAACACAGCTTCACTGTGTGAAATACAGAGGGACTGGTGGCATCAGGCAGAAGAGCAGGCTACTGTAGGTTGGAAGGGGTTGCAGAGGGTCAACTAGTCCACTTTGTTCAAACGCAAGCTGGGTTGCTCAAGGCTGTCCCTAGGTGAGTTTTGTCATGTCTCTGGAGATGGAGACATCCCCGTGTCGGTGCCTTCACACCTCACAGTGAAGAATCCACGTTGCTGTGGCTGGAATACACAACTGTGGTCTCTTCTCCTTCTGCTGTTTGAGAGCACCTGACTTTATCATCTCTTTGACCACACTAGTGATGATATTAGTATAAAATACATATGTTATCAAATACTACATTATATATGCTGTATTATAGACTATATTATATGCTATATACAAATTATACACAAATACTATATTATATACTATATTCTATACTGTACACTACATCAATCACAGTCTCACAGTCATGATGAGGCTGGAAAAGACCTCAAAGATCATCCAGTCCAACCTAAAACCAACCAAGTAACCCTAAACATCTGACATCTAGATGATGCCACCCAGCACCTCATCCAGGAAGCGTGCG
Source organism: Upupa epops (assembly GCA_013397515.1). Lineage (NCBI taxonomy): Eukaryota > Metazoa > Chordata > Aves > Bucerotiformes > Upupidae > Upupa > Upupa epops. Next base: position 284,105 of record VZRI01000788.1, on the reverse strand, counting down.
ATACGGGTTCTTTGCTACAGTCTGTACTTGAACTTTGCTAGAGTATTCTCCTAGCCTAGTATTGCTCTCTTGTTCAACCTAATGAAGCAACAGAGGGGAGAAACAGCTAATGAGGCAACCATCTATGTTTTGTTTAGAACTCTTGTGGAATAAAGCAGGACCAATCAAAACTGAAACAGCACGATCCCAAACCCAGCGATCCCTGTAGACAGACGGCTCTCCAATTCCTTCTCTCAGCGAGAGAAATCCCAGTCATAAAAAGTGAGTAAGAAAGTACTGCATTACAGCTTCTAGGAGTGCTGATAAAAAGCCCCAAACAGCCAGAGGCTTAAACTTTATGCAACTCAGCTTAGGAGCTGGTAGTGCCTTGTTCTTCCTAGGGAAAATCAGCAGGGCTTTCCCAACACACCTGGAAGACTAAAACATCCAGTGCGCGCGTCTAGTAGCTGCAGTAAGCTCTTCTCAAGCTGTCACTCCGGACTGCTGTGCTGTCCTGCCCACAGTACTGCTCCCAGCTTGCTGCCATATCTATCACAGTGACTTTTACCCTTCCTTCTTCATCCTCTCAAGGTGTCTGTGATGTAGAGAGAGAGAGGGGGAGTTCTAGGCACTGGGAAAAGTACGGGCACAATGAGCTTCTTCAGTAAAGCATATTGATATCAAAAGGAGAGAGAGGTCAGTGTGATAATGACTACAAGGGATGCAACTAATTAAGGTCTTTGGGCACGACCCCTGCCACTGAGATCAGGTAGGTGTTCCATCATGGCACTCGTGTGGGTGTCTGACACTGTTCTCATCCGAGTCAGACGATGGCAACCAACTTTATCTCCAAGGTAAGATCACCTTGGAGATACAGCTAGCCAGCTCCTGATGCGGAATAGGTCCTGTCTCTGTGCGTGCTGTCTGCTGAGAGAGAAGATGAACACACACAGAGGGATTGCGTGCAGAGGTGGCTTTCTTGCGTAGCTTCATGGGCTGGCAGCTGACCTCTTTGGCTATCAGGATAGTTCACAAGAAGCACCATGCAACCTGTCTGCACCTTGTGACTTCGGATGTGAGTGATTAAATGATAACAAAGTTCAGGAAGTTTCTGGGTCTGTGTGCTCACAGGCCACGCTTCCCATTGCTCCTCAGGGAATAGCAAAGAACCCCAGAAGTGATGCCCTTTATGCCTTTACACCGGGGCAGGTGAACAGAGCAGGGCTTTGATCTTAGAAGTGAGAAAGGAAAGGACCTGTATTCTCTCGAGGACCAGGCAGACTTGAAGTCACTGTGCAAGTGAAGTCGTCATTGTTCTATGGAAGACAATAAAAAAGGGAAAATAAAGAAGCTGAGGGATCTGGAAGGTTCATTTTCTTTTTCTTCTGGATGATTCCAAGACCATTGTTTAAGAAAAATATTGTATTGGTGAAATAGAAACAGTGAGATGAATTCTGCGGAGACAGGCACCAGTGCTCAAAGAGGAGGCTCTTTCACGAACAGAGAATCATCTACAGCTTAGAGCATTAAAGCTGGTGGCCTTGGGACATGGTTCATGCCTATCAAATCCTGCTTTTTCACAGAACACAGCATTGCTACCTAGAGTAAAGCTCACCACGGATGGTGCTACAGTTCATGTGCTGCAAGAACACTCTGACTAACAACTCTCTGCCCTCTACTTTTAATTCTGATGCCTAATTTTCAGACCTATAACAGCATTAACTCATAAGTGACAGGAGAAAGAGTTCCTGGAACTCACTCAAAGATGTTCAGTGTTTTACAGTTTAATGGGGTTTGGGACCCATGGTGCTAGTCATGTCTCACCAGCTGAGGTGTGCTAGCAGACACACAGATCATGAGAGACCTTCGGAGATCATTGAGTCTAAGCCTGCTGCTCCAGCAGGACCATGGAACTTAGGGCAGGTCACACAGGAACTCATCCAGACAGGTCTTGAGTGTCTCCAGGGAAGGAGGCTCCACAACCTCCCTAGGCAGCCCCTTCCAGTGCTCTGTGACCCTCCCAGTGAAGAAGTCTCTCCAAAGGTTGAGGTGAAACTTCCTGTGCTCCAACTTAGATCCCTTGGCCCTTGCCCTGGAGCAAGGACCAATGGATCCACAGGGCACAAGTGAAAAGCCATTGTCTCTCTCTTCTTAATCACAGACAGTGATTAAGTCCCCTCATAGCCTTCCCCTCTCCAAAATGCAAAGCCCCGGGGCTCTCAGTCCTTCCTCGTAAGGCAGGTGCTCCAGTCCCCTAAACCATCCTCACGGGCTTTCTCTCTCAGTCAGACCTCTGTCTCTCTCCAGCTGGGGACCCCAGAACTGGACACAATATCCCAGATGCAGAGGGGGAGGAGAACCTTCCTCCATCTGATGACAGTCCAGAGCATTCAATAGTGTTTACATTGTTCACTTCTTGCTTGCTTCATCTTTTTCCTTGGTTTTATGGGGGGGGTTGTTTAATTTTTTGTTTTTACTATTTTTTTTAATTTTATTTTTCTAGTTGATTTTTTTGTTTGTTTTATAGTTTTTCAGGGGTTTTTTTGTTTATTTGTTTTTAATATTTGTCCTTGGTTTTTATATTTTTATTTGGGTTTATATTTTTCTTGGGTTTATATTTTCCTTGGGTTTCTATTTTGCTCTCATATATTTTTTATTTTCATATTTTTCTCAATTTTTTTTCAAGTTTTCACATTTTTCTTCTTATTTTTATATTTTTTTCCTTTTTTATTTCTTTCCCATCCCATAGATTTTTATATACTTCAAACTCATTTGGCTATCCACAAAGACAACCTCTTTTGCACCCTTCCACAGCTTGGTAAGGATCACGACCAGGAATCAGGGTGTTTCTCCATCATCTCTGTAGCATTTTGTTCTCTCGAGAAAAGGTTTTAAATCTCACTTTTCACTGGAAACAAACAGAATCCTAACTAGAAACAAACACCCATGTCCAAGGGTTGGAGTTTGTTCTGGAGCAGCAGCAGCTCTTTTCCCCTCGTGTTGTTGAAATGCAGTTACCATGACTCACGGTCTGGAGAAATGCAGCTGAGTTAGCCCAGCTCTGCAGATTACATCAATTAGAGGGAACATTGGGAGGCTGGGGATCCTCTGGTGTCAGTGTCCTGAAAGGTCACATTTTCTGCTCATGCATCGATAGATTGAGAAAAAACCTTGTGCTCCTTGTAGAGGCTTTCCAGTCTCTGAAGGGGGCTACAAGAAAGCTGGGGAGGGCTTTTGACATGGGTGCGTAGCAAGAGGACAGGGGAAAGGGGTACAGACTTCAAGAGGGGAGACTTAGGTTAGACACTGGGAAAGAATTCTTTCCTGTGCTGCTGGAACAGGCAGCCCAAGGAGGCTGTGGCTGCCCCATCCCTGGAAGTGTTCAAAGTCAGGTTGGATGGGGCTCTGAGTAACCTGATCTAGTGAAGGGGTCCCTGCCTGTGCAGGGGGGTTGGAAGTGGGTGAACTTTATGGCCCCTCCCAACCCTGACCTTTCCATGATTCCATGATTCTTCATGGCAATGCATTCCCAGCTGATGAAAAGTTCATACTGCTGTATTGCAGAAGGACTGAGATCCCCTTTCTGTTACCCCAAACCAATCAGAAATGGTTGTTCTCATCAGAGCCCCCCTTTGGATTCATTTCTGTAGATCATGGTGATATCATGTATGTTCATAAAATACTTCTTTAACAGGGTAGTTCTTTAATAAAACATTTCTTTAATGAAAGAGCTGCTTTTCTGTGAGGGTGACAGAGCACTGGAACAGTCTCCCCAGAGAGGCTGTGGAGTCTTCTGCTCTGGAGGCTCTCCAGCCCTGTCTGGATGCACTGCTGAGTGATCAGCCCTAGTTCTGCTCCTGCTCTGGCAGTGGGGTTGGACCTGATGATCCTTGGAGCTCACTTCCAACCCCAGCATTCTGTGATTCCGTGGAAATAATTGCTTCTTTGGAAAAGCTGCCCTGCACTCTCGACTTTAACTGGAAGGAAAGACTCCGAGCAGGACAAACGTCGCTGTATTCCCGGAGGGACTGTAGGTTTCTATCCTGCCCCTCAAGCACAGGATACAGGGAAGCGGTAAAAGGGAATCAGACCTTCTGCTGTGCAAGAGCATGGGATGTAGAGAATGAGAGTGGTGCATGGCCAACGCGAGGCAGATTACAGAGCCACCACATGTGGCACAGCAGAGGTTCTGTTTCTCTCTGAAGGGAATGCAGGCGATGCAGAGAGACTGTCAGATCCAGATTAGAAAATAAATAACATTAAAGAGAGAGAGAGAGGCTAAAAAAGCCGTTATTTCTGCCCCCACTGTTTGTCCAGTTTCTGGAGGATGACCAAATCTCATTCCAAATAGTTAGATCTTTCAAAAAAACAGCCTCCAAATATGTGCCTGTGCGTGCCAAGATAGATTAAGTGCTTTCTGAAAGAGGAGCAGAAATTCAGCGTCTTCTCTTTCACCTTATGCACTGGAACGGCCCCAAGTTGTAGGATCGCAGAAGTGGAACAGCCCTGTCGAATGCTGCCTTTCCGTGCCAAGAGAGCGTGCTCTCCTGTACAGCACTTTCCATCTCAGCCTGTTAGGGATCTGTCCTTTTACTTGATGACTCTATTCCATGACACAATCAACTCAGTCTTGGACATTCCCCTTACAGCTCAGCCTAAAAATCTACCTGGTCAATTGTATTGTCTTCCTCACACCCACCAGCCACCCTTTTCTGTCCTCCCTCCCTGGGAGTTCAACATCCAACCGCTTGTCAATGGTCTTGTATTCTCCAGCCTCTGTAAAGTCAACCGAGGGCAGGAGGATATTGGGAATTTCTTGGGAACATTTCTAAGCTGAACTTTGGTCCGAGCTTGCTATAGGTGAGATATCCTTCACACCTTTCACAAACATTTCTCAACTGCAGGGGTTCATAGCTCTCTGGCCCAGTTGTTGTCTTCTTCACAATCTCTCTCCGATGACTCAGAGATCTGCTGGTACAGCTCTACTCCTGAGCTTGTTTCAATAGGATTGCACATTTGACTTGAGGAATTACTCAAGAGGGGTGATCCTGTCATGGAAAGGTGCTGCTTCATTTAACTTCCATTTCACTTCCTCTGTTCATAAAACTAAAATGAACTTAGGAAGCAGAATCCCCAGTGATCCAAGAAGTCACCTGCTGAGCTGGAGTAAGTTACCCCCCAACTCTGTGAAGCAGATGGCATTTCATGGGCTTTAGCATTTCAGCTGCAGAGTCACAGAGTCACAGAATGTGAGGGGTTGGAAGGGAGCTCTGAGGAGGCCACCCCCCCACCAGAGCAGAACCAACACTAGGACAGATCACTCAGAAAGGCATCCAGACAGGGTTGGAAAGTCTCCAGAGAAGCAGACTCCACAACCTCTCTGGGGAGCCTGTTCCACTGTTCTGTCACCCTCACGGTGAAGAAGTTCTTCCTCATGTTGAGCTGGAACATCCTGTGATTGAGCTGGAATCCACTGCCCCTCATCCTATCCCAGGGCACCGGTGAAAAGAGGTTGTCCCTGCCTTCTTGACACCCAGCCCTCAGGTATTTATATACATTAGCAAAGTTCCCTCAGTCTTCTCCTCTCCAGACTCAAAAACCCCCACGTCACTCAGCCTTTCCTCACAAGGCAGGTGCTCCAGTCCTTTCAGCATCCCCTCAGCCCTCAAGTAGACCTCTGTCCCTCTTGAACTGAGGAGCCCAGAACTGGATGCAAAATCTTATTCTCTCCATACTTGAATTGAATCCATTTGAGCCTTCCCCTTAAGCTTTTCGTGTTAGGTGAAACGGTCTGCATGCAGATGGTTCAAGAAAGGCATTTGAAAGGAAGATGGAGGTGAGCGCTCTGAGTCTGCCAACTGAAGGAGGGCTGTGCAGTTGATTTACAAGGAAACAAAATTCGGGAACCACCACTGGTTTTCCTGAGAACTGTGTGGGATGGCTGCCCGCTGTTCAGTTAAGTCCATCCATTCATTTCCAAGTATTTTTACCACGGCATTTGCTCTCCTTTGTGCAGTGGATCACAGCCAGGTTAAGCATCGACAGCTCGGGGTGGCTATTTATGCCAACACCGAGATCTTGAGAAGGTGTTGGGGGGGTATAATGGAGCCTAGAAACAGCCCTTGTTTGCTGTAGACACTCACTGCTCTCTCTTTCTCTCCTTTCCTTCTCTCTGCCCCTCCACCACCTTAATCTGTCTATGGACTTGGCTTCTTTGTTCTTTCATGACTAATATTACCATCTGTGACATTACATCTCAAGACAGCAATGCAACATATTAAGCTCAGGAAAACCTGGAATGCTTGAGCTAATCCAAGCATTTGTTGCTTAAAGCTCCAGCATTACTTGCAGCCACCTGAAGCATCCCAAAGCTTCTGAAAACACTTGGCCAGAAACCAGCAGGTTTCTGTGTTGGTACTGAAATCAGGATGCAAGACCCTATTGGAGCTGCCTTCTTGCCAACAGCCTCAGCAACGAGCTCACCGTTTTATTCCTCATGAAGGGCTCGTAAGGAGGGCTTTCACTTGTGTGGGATTGGCCTAACTGTCACCTAGGGCAGCTTGCTTTGGGATTCCCAACCCACTTTTGTCAAAATCTCGTGCCATGCAAGGCAATCACTGCTCCCACATCAGACCCATGATGATGGTGATGATGTGTGTGAACTATGTTCTTGTGCAGCAGGCGCCCAGCAACAAGGGAGGATCAGCAACGAGTACCTACATCTGCTAACTCCTGCCCTGTCAAGGATGGGAAAGGGCCATCGGGTATGGAGACCAATGTGTCAAGTAAAAAACATCTTTAAACAGACACATCCCAAGATGCAAGATCAAAATCAGGATGGAGGGCTCTCCTCCTCCTGCTTCTCGCACAGTTCTAGACAGATACAAATCTTATTTACATAACAGGGACTGCATTAACCACCACGATCTGATATTCTGAGAGACAGTCCTCTCACTCCCCTTGCTGATCCTTCAGACAGTGAGTTGCTTCACTGTCTATCTCCAAACCTGGATTCATCTGCAGACTCCAGCCTGCCCAGCTTTTCTCTCTGCATTAATGATTTTCTGCTCCAGATTCCAGTTCCTTCGTGTAGGATTCACTCCTGCTTGACAAGGTGTGTGCTTTGCACTGCTGCATTCTGCCCTGCAAAGGAAGGCGCCGTACCTACGGCACAGCAAGGAGGGCACACTGACTCAGGAAGACGCGCGGCAGCAACGGACCTGCACATCCACATTCAAAGTCGTCTTCCACCTTGTTTATCCAAACTGCCCACGAGCACCATGCTCCTTGTCAGCTCTGCCTGTAGCACCCACAGCTTCTGAGGAGTTAGTGGAGCTGCTCCTTACAGTGCCCTGCAGCTGGGCTGAGCTTGTGTGGAAATGATGACAGGAGGTGAACAATCACCACCTGTAATTAAGGTGGCTCCAAAGCTGTAGCTTCCTTCTCTGCCTCCAGCCTAGACAGAGCCACAGAGGGAGATCTGACTGTTACATCAACCTAACTGCCTGTGAGCTCACTCTAGGCTGGGCAGGCACAGAAGTCCATTGCACTCACCCCTTGCTTAGGCCAAGGTCTAAGCTAACCCTGGGTGGGATATTTTTGCTGTCTTTTGGTGCCAAATGCTGTGTGGAAATGTGCTCCTTCAGGCAGTGTTTCCCATTATTGGATATTCTCCTGCATCTGGACATCTAGCAGTCTTCCATGCCTGGTGAGAGTCCTGCAATGGTTGTGCTACCCAGAGGAGGAAAAAGGGGAGCTGGAGAAAGGAGTAAATTGGGGAAAAAAGGGGAAACAAAGCAAGAACAGACAGGGGGGAAAAGCAAAAGCTGTCTGCTTCAGCAGAAGCCTCGGGTTTTTCCCTGAGCCTGCAAAGAAATGTGTGTGAAACCTCTACACAGCTGCGAGAGAGGTGGGATGGTGCAGAAATGCACTCAGTGAGCGGTTTGTTTCTGCCACCCAGACCCGGCTGTGCCCTCAGGCTGACGGCTTTCTGGTCAGGGATGGTCAGCTGAGGTCTTCCCCAAGGACAGGGAACTGAGCGCTGGGATGGCTGGGGCTGCAGCACAGCCTGCAGCAGTGAACCGCCTTGTTCCACTACACACCAGATATTTTCCACCTTGTTGCTGCTTCCTCCCTGTGGACTCGGCAGCAGGGCAGATGGGGTACGGGAGGCTCTCCCCTCGCTGTGATAGCTCCCGGCCCCAGGTGCCCGCGGAGCAGCCCATGTGGAGATGCGGCTGGAGAAGGCAGGTGCTGTTCCCACGACCAGAGCCCAGCTCCCAGCGGTGGAACGTGGGGTCAGAAAGTTAGCAGAGGTCATCCAAGTCCCGCTGGCTCATCCTAATCCTCTTTTCCACCCACAGCCCCTTGCAACTCCCCTGATTCCTCCCAGTATGGTGGCCGGGGGAGCTGCTCTAGCGCCGCAGAGCAGTTATTTTACTGGCTCCCAAACTCCGCTTCTGCACAGTCTCAAGTCAGCTTTGCTTCAGCCGGTGTCAAGTAACTCACAGGAGAGATGCAGCTCTGTTACACTGCTTTGTTTTTCTTTCCTTTCCTTTTTTTCTTAACCTTTTTTTGTTCTGTTTTCACTGTTCTGACAGGAAGTCTCCCTCCTCGTTTCTCTCGCCTAAGTACGAACCAACCCTGTGCAAACAAACAGGCTGGCTTGTTGTTTACACGTGCGAAGCTGACAGGACAGCGTTTGCTGACTGAGTTAGTCCCTGCTAATCTGAGGGCTCGAGCTCTATAAAGACATTATTTATTGGCGTTTGTGTGCCCGCCAAACCCAAAAATCAACAACAATAAGAGCACTGCTTGTCGGTCCACCCAGTGCTTTTCCTGCCAGAGAGCAAGACGCCGATCGGAAGGGGTCAGGAGGGTCTCGTTTGGCTGCTCCAGGGTGCACCAGCGCTGCGTCCAGGTAACAGTTCAGGAGCAGCACTCACTGCAGCATCAGTTGGAGGTTTCTGGTTTGGAAAGATCGTCCCAAGCCTCTGTGACATTGCGAAACGGTCCTCTCAGCCCAAGGCTGTCGTTCTGCTCTACTAAAGGTTGTTCTGAAACTGGAGCAAGAGTCCTGATCGTGGCAGGTAGCTGAAAGGTCCGGGAGCAGCTAGCCAGCAGCTTTCTTAGACACACCTGGAGGATGTTCTTCTTGGGGGCTGGCGTTCCGCGTCGCATCCAGGCTGCAAACCGAGTCAACATCTACAGACCAAGCCTCAAGGGAAGGTTTTATCCAAGCAGAATGTCACTGAAGTCTCGCGTCCCGCCAGGATAAACCAATAAACTACCTTGCACCTCTGTGAAGGTCTCCAGCCTTCAGCACTTCCCTCCCCTTTTCAAACAATAAGGTTCCAACGTGGATAAAACAACCTTGCTCTTTGTCCTCAAAGCTAATTTTTTCCCAAGTCCTTATGCTGAAATATGGGTTTCTTTGGAATTAATGATTAAAACTCTACGGAGTGAGGGGTTTAGTGCTCCAGAGGAGGAAAAATAAACAACTGCATTAGCTAATCGGAGTTCAAATAAACAGATGCATAAGCTGGGCTATTTCAAAGCAACGCAGAACCGAGCAGAGTCCATTAACACTCAAAACATTTCCTAAGGTCCAGAGATGTTTAACCTCTTCAAAACAAAACGTGCCTAGACCTTGTAGGGCTGCGCTGAAGGAGCGATGAGGAACACCCCTCGTAGCAGCAGATACGCTGAGCACGGGCACCGCCGCAGAAGGGGAGTCACAGCGACAGAGGTGAGGAGAACAAACAACGCAGCCTCGTCTGTCACTCAGTGCAGCCAGCAAAGCTGATCAGAGCACTGACCAACGTGTGCTGGAGTCTTAGCAAAAATCCAGACTCCAAATTTCAGCGGCTTCGTTTCTCATGTGCCTGAGAAAGCCCTCTGAGGTGCCACCTACATCCGTCCCACGGTACTGATCCCTGCTCCTTCAGTGCTGAGCTGAAGCGAGCCACAGGTGGGAATGGGAACTGTCAACTGTAGGGAGAACCTGGCTACGGCTGCAGCTTGGTGATCGAGGAGGAAGGCACGAAGCTCTGCGCTCAGCTGCGCTGTGCTCCTTCAAACAAACCTTTCAGACCTGTCCCAAGTCAACAGACTGTCCCAACAACAAGAAACAACCGCAAACAGTGAGGTCCCTGTTACAGTGACTTTAATTTGCAAGCACAGCATCGCAGGATTGCTGAGGCTGGAAAAGCCCTCTGAGCTCATCCAGCCCAGCCCGTGACCTAGCATCACCACAGCAGCCAGACCAGGGCACTGAGGGCTACAGCTAGGGGTGCTGCAGGCTGCACATGAACTCTTCAAAGTACAGCAATGAGACTAGTCCCTTCAGGCAAGGGAGAGCAGCTCTTTTGGTATTGCAGGGGTACCAAGCAGTCACCTGCTTCCCAACTGTGGGCCCAAGAAACAGCCACCTCACACCACACTAGGAAGCCGTGACCTGCTTCAACTGAGACGGCCTCAGCTGAGGCGTGGGATTTCTGCACCACCCCTCAGCCTGCAGCGCAGACAAGTCCTGAGTGTGTTTGAACTGTAGAACCACAGCTAAACAGCCTCTGTTCAGTACAGGTGTGCACTGAGCTGGGAAGCCAAACCTTTCCATCACAGCATCTAAGGGTAAAGGATGCTGTAAATGCAGCAGCTCCGTTATCAAGGAGTGGGTTATTCCAGCTGAATATCCAGACCCAGAGTTTCCTGGTTTGTGTATAATCTACATTCTTAACATTTTCCTGGAGTGCTGCTAGTTAGGGCGAGGAGGACTTACTGTACTCGCAAGGCTGAAAGATGAATAGGCCACCAGCTGAACACCGTAACAAATCCGTTAGGCTGTGTGTCATGCTCCACCTCTCCCTCCTTTTTCACCCTGTCTGCCGTAGCCTCTTGCAGTGTGACAGCTGTTAGGAGGCAAACGGACCAGCAGCCATAAGAAACCTGATTTATGCCTGATTACCAACTAAACCTAACAAGCTGGTGGTTGGGAGGGCAGCGAGCAAATGAAACGCGAGCAGTTATCCCTGAACCACGGGAAGCTCTCGGGTGCCCAGACAGTGGCATTCTCCTGGGGTATCCACCACAGCGTTGGGCTATCGAGGGGGGTCAATGGCTGTAGGTGTTCAGAACTGTCTGTGTGGCACAGCTGCTTACGCTGGAGTAGCAGAAGCATGCCACATGCATCTCCTGCCATGAACCCCAAGACCCTCGCTACTAAACAGCATAAGAAAGCCTAATTCAGGGTAGCAGCCGGCAGAGAGAACAAGATATCAAGCAAGAAAGTTGTTCTTAGCAGACACAATGTAGAGAGGATGGGAGAGATAATGCGGGCCTCATGCCCCAGCATCACTGGGGATTTCTCTCCGTGTTCTGGAACTGTGAGCACCCAAGACAACTCCGTATGTGGGTCATGACACCCCTCACATGAGTAAGCTGAGTCAGGTAGCGTCTTGTCAGTTCGGCCACTGAATTATATAAAACATGGATTTGAGGAGACACGGTGAATTATAACCCCCCCCAACCCCACTTGGGGATTCAAGTACCAGTTTACTTCCCAGGGAAGGCACAGCACAGAGCATGGCACGGCCTGACCTGCTCAGCATCGTGCCAAGGAGCTGATGCTGCTTCTGTGCAAGCCTTGCCTCTGCTGTGAGCACCCTGCATAGCGAGCCTGTAGCTGCTGGCTGTGGTTAACTGGTTTTGAAGGCACGATCCCATCTGACTGGGGCAAGGGGATGGAAGTAATTATAACGTGCAGCTAGCTCAGCGGGAATCCTTAGGGAAAAGGCTTAGCAAGGACAGCAGGCTTCATTCCACTACCTCTGTGAGACCGAGTCACCTCCTCAGTGTGCCTCCTTGCCACAAGTGTTTGCAGAAGCTGCGTCATGCGGTTCTGCTGCAGCAAGAGAAGGCCACGCTGTCAGAGAAAACTCCTCCTCAGTTGCTCTGCCATCTGTCCATCGGAGGATCCAGAAGACTCTCTCTGCATTTCTGGTCCCGTTGTCTTCTGAGCACAGTGACTGTTCTGGACGCCCCGACTAGATGTTCAGACTAGTGTCAAGCACACGGCGGTTGTGAGCGGTGAGACTGCACTGGGATGGCCCTGAAGAGATGCTGCAGAGCGAGCACAGACCAGTGCAGCAGTCGCTGCAGCTGTCAGCGTGCGGGGCTGCTCAGGGGCAAAGGAGGCAAATTTTGAATAGAGCAAAGAAGGTGGCACCATGATGATTCCCTCTGAAGGTGAGTAACGTGTGAGACGTTAGACGTAGAGCAGCACACGCCGTGCGTTGCTGCCAGCACTCCAGATCATTCTAGAAGGTATCTTGCAGTCAAGAGCGTTGCTGGCAGAAACCACTGCTGCGGAGGGGAAGTTTGATGGCAGAGACTGTTTTGTGTTTTGATGGACGGGGTGACAGCCGGCTGAACAGGAGCCAGCAGGGTGCCCTGGTGACGTGAAAGGCCAAAGGCATCCTGGCTTGTAAAAGCAATAGGGTGGCCAGCAGGACTAGAGATGTGATTCTCACTCTGTACTGGGCACTGGGGAGGCCTCCCCTCGAGTACTGGGGGCAGTTCTGTGCCCCTCACTTCATAAAAGAGATTGAGGGGCTGCAGTGGGTCCAGAGGAGCAATGAGGCTGGGGAAGGGACTGGAGGGAAAGGCTGAGGAGGAGAGGCTGGGGGAGCTGGGGGCATTGAGCCTGGAGAAGACTCAGGAGGGACCTTCCCTCTCTTAATAACTCCTTAAAAGGAGATTGTACTCAGGTGGGGTCAGGCTCCTCTCCCAGGCAACTACTATAAGGATGAGAAGGCAGAGCCTGAAGCTGTGCCAGGGGAGGGTTAGGTTGGATGTTATGAAGCCCTCCCTCATGGGAAGAGTGATCTGATCCTGGACTGGACTGGACTGGACTGCTCAGGTAGGTGGTGGAATCCCCATCTTTAGAGATGTTTAAGGAAAGACTGGCTGTAGCCCTCAGTGCCCTGGTCTGGCTGCTGGGGTGATGTCAGGACACAGCCTGGGCTGGCTGAGCTCTGAGGACTTTGCCAGCATCACTGATTCTGTGGAAACATGTTCAGAGCTAGAAGGAGCAGATAGAAGGTACAGAACCCTATAGATGAAGACCTCACTGCCTTGTGAAGCTTTAAATATAAACATAAAAAAATCTATATAATATCAATACAGAAGCATATAAAATGCATTACACATAAAATCCTTTAAAATATATATAAAAATATTAAGAAACTATTGCTGCCCACGACAGAGACAGGGTTTTCCTACCTGTGACATCAGAAAGGGAAGCAATGCGGGCAGATTGAACCAGACCCCAATGTTCCCTTTCCATGGGAGCTGTGCGGTGCCTGGCCATGGAAGCCAAGGCTTGCTGCCATCTCCAGTGTTCTGCCTTCTATGCCCACATTCGGGCAGAAGCAGTCCGAAGCTGGGCAAGCTCTGTCACATACTCCTAGTGCTACTGTATTATGAGTAGGTGAACTTAGTATTCTCTAGAGTCATTTCACTGAGCCTTTGCCTTTAATTATTACTACATCTTAGCTTGGCCAAGGATGCTGCTGAAACCGAGTGAGCTTCAACCCTTTTCTACCCTTCAGGGGCAGCTGTGCCTCAGTCCTCCGTCCCTCCAGACCTGCATGAGTCAGGGATGCAGTCCATTCTTTACCTAGCAGATGCAAGTGTCCTTCGATGGATGTGCTGTCACCACTTTGCTTGCGAATGCAAGGCTTAAGGCCAGCAGTAATGCTGCAGCTAAAGAGTAACTGCTGAGTTCACATGCAGCTTCAGTTCCAGACCTGAACCTTTACTGTGGTCTTCAAAATCTGTCTTATCCCGCTTGCCATATCGCTCAATACTTCCCTCCCCCCCTGCTGCTTTACTCCCTTGACTGATAACTGCAGAGACAAGCATCCCCACGCCAGCCTGGCAGGGACCTTGACTTCCACCCCAGGGTCTTCTTCAGGAACACCCTGAACACCCATGCAGCAGTCCAAAACTGGGGGGGTTTGCTCAACAGAGGTGATTTGCAGTGGCTCTGCTCTCTGCTGCCTGACAGTACCTGGGCTTGGGTCCAGAACCCTAAAGCTGTGGTATGAGGGGGGCTATGCCTGTGCTTATTAACCTGTAGCTTTGTGTGCTGGGGGTTGTGGCTTTTTCGGTGACTGCCTCCACATGATCCAGCATGAAAGACACTCATGCCAGGCGTTTGGGGTTTCATTCCATAGTCTGTTAGGTCCCAAATTCAGTTACACCTGCCTACCTCAGAAACAACGCCACCGCAGTGACTCCAAACCTCTCCTGGAGTCCCTGAGACCAGGGCTGGCTTATTCCTCCTGTACCTGCTCTTTTACATCAAACCTGGTTTCCCCCTCTTTCAAACTGTCACTGTGCTCTATTGTACTTCAAGTGTAGTGTTAAACTGGATAAAAGAGCACAAAAATGACATCTCGGGGTTCTATATTTGTCTGACAGTTGTTTCTGTCACGGCAGAGCTCACTTTATACGTTAAAAAGGTGTCTTTCCCAACACCAAGCCCTGCAAGGTGCACGGGGGGCTGTGATTTGAGCTCCCTGCACACCGTCACCCCGTGCTGCAACCAGTGAAGGCCAGCTTGGGCTGTAAAGCCTCTGCCTGCTTGCACCACCCTGTCTTCTTCAAACAGTGCCCTTGGTGACACTGCCAAGCCCTTGCCATTGCATAAGCCTGTCACAGAGCTAAGGGATCACTGCTGTGTGGAAAACACTCTACAGAGCAAGCTGCAACTCAGGAGCCTTGGGAACAGCAAAGCTTTACTACTCTTACCAGAATGACCACTCAGACCTTTCGTTGCACACAAGGCTAATGGCATCCTGGCTTGTAAAAGCAATAGGGTGGCCAGCAGGACTAGGGACATCATTCTCCCCCTGTACTGGGCACTGCTGAGGTTTCCCCTCAAGTCCTGGGGGCAGCTCTGGGACCCTCACTTCAAAAAAGAGATTGAGGGGCTGGAGTGGGTCCAGAGGAGCAATGAGGCTGGGGAAGGGACTGTCTGATGGGGAGAGGCTGAGGGAGCTGGGGGTGTTGAGCACAGAAAAGAGGAGACTCAGAGAGGACCTTCTACCTCTCTACAACTCCCTGAAGGGAGGTTGCAGTCAGGTGGGGATCAAGCTCTTCTCAGAGCCTGGAAAGGACTGCCTGGAGAAGTAGTGGAGTCCCCATCCCTGGAGGTGTTGAAGGACACACAGTCTCACAGTACTGATGAGGCTGGAAAAGACCTTAAAGATCATCCAGTCCAACCTAAAACCAACCAAGTAACCCTAAACATCTGACATCTGGACCATAAGCTCCATGACTGTGGCCCCTAGTGCCCAGCTCTGGCTGCTGTGGTGATGTCAGGTCACGGGCTGGGCTGGCTGAGCTCAGAGGGCTTCTCCAGCCTCAGTGATTCTGTGACTCTGGGATACAGCTTCTAGTGCAGATGGAGACATGGTCACCATCCTGCTGGATGTGCCAGCATTGCCTCAGGCGGCTGTCCCAGGTGAGCCTAACGCATTTGAAGCAGTACCCCTCGCTGCGTTCAGCTGTGCTTGCAGGAGGGCAGCTGGCCAGAGAAGGGGTTAACTGAGAATGGTGGGTGCAGCAGGTTAGGGCACTGAGCTCTGTCTTTCATTCCCTCGTGTAATGTGTATCAGACACTCTGGCATGAAAAATATGACTTCTGCTCTGCTGGGAACACCACCGTGTCACAGCACAAAGGAACCAAGGCTGGGAGTCGAGGGGGATTAAAGAGGGGATGAAACAAGGCTAAAATGAAGACCTGAACCAGTTGTATTTAGTTTGGGGGGGGGGAACCCTCAAAACCTTCATCTTTGCCCCCCCTCCTTGCCTTACATTAGTTTAATATACTTGAAAACACAACACTGGGGAAATGTTTGTGGGTCTAAGGCCCTGACTCTGCGTTTCTTTATCACGGTGCACTCATCTATGCAGCGTTTGGTAGGAAACACATGCGGCCGCTGAGGTATGGTTTGGTTTATAAATATTTATTACCCACTGCTGCCTTCCTATCTTTGAAGTTTCATCCGCTACTCCTTCACTCTGTCTTCCCTTCTTTCTCTGTTAAAAAAACCACAACAAAGCAGCAGACCCCTTGCCAAACAGTCTTGTTTCTGTGGAAGTATTGGGAAGACTGGTTGAATTTAGGTTTTGGCCTCGTCTTTTTTAGCTTGCCTTGCTGTCCCAGCCTCCTTCCTTTCCTTTTCTCACAATCACAGAATTGTTATTGAGGCTGGAAAAGAATTCTGAGCTCAGCCAGCCCAGCCAGAGACCTAGCAGCACCACAGCAGCCAGACCAGGGCACTAAGGGCCACAACCAGGCTGTCCTGCAACACCTCCAGGGATGGGGACACCCCCACTGCCCTGGGCAGCCCATTCCAGGCTCTGATCACCCCTTCCATGAGGAAGGGCTTCCTAACATCCAACCTGACCCTCCCCTGGTGCAGCATCAGGCCCTGCACTCTTGTCCTTGCTCTCGTTGCCTGTAAGAAGAGCTTGACCCCCACCTGACTACAGCCTCCCTTCAGGCAGAAGGCTCTCCCTGAGCCTCCTCTTTGCAGAAAGCTCAGAGACAGCCACTGCTGCTCAGTGCTGAGGACTGTACAGCAGGAGGGGATCCTAAATGCCTGTATCTCAAGAGAGGAACAGCTGGCTGCTCCAGAACCACTCTGCCTGCTTTGCTGGAGCATAACTGTAGCTTTGCTCTGTGTTGAATGAATTCTCCCTGTGTACCACAGGAACCTGATCCGGAGAGAGTGAGGTATTATTATCCTGACGTCAAAGGGACATAACTGATGGAGACCCAGCAACGAGCTCTCCCACTCAGAAACGCCGTGACCTGTAAGTTAGATCTTCTTTTTCTTCCCTCCTTCTGTCTCCTTAAGGGAATTGTGTGAGGTGAGTTTGAGAGAGCTGGGCTCTGCCAGCCTGGAGGAGAGCAAGCTAAAGGGGAGACTAATTGCTGGCATCAGCTACCGAATGAGTTTGTTTTACCCTGAAATCTGTGTCTCTCCTTTGGCACACCTCTGGCATCTCTTTTGATACCCAAACCCAGTGGGTCTGCATTTTCCAGCTACACCAACCAGCCTAATGCTTGGTAACCCCTGTCTTGCCCAGTAACTCCTCGGGTTCAGCTTTCTTACCAGCATTTAGCTGGCACTGTTTGTGTCATCACAGAACTATTGAGGCTGGAAAGGACCTCTCAGATCATCAAGTCCAGCCTGTAATGCTCGAGTCCCTTTCCTGAAGGGCACCTCCTCACTGCTCTGCGTGTGATGACAGGACTGTTTTCTCCTACGTGTGTCCCGTGTTACCTCTGTAAGGAATCTTTGAGTTTCTTGAAGTTTTCAGGTGTTTTTGTGGTTTCTCTTTCTGGAAAGTCACTGAAAACTGCACTTTACTGATGGGTAAAAAGATGGGCAACTTACAAACCTGAGTGTGGGGTAGCTACCCTTTCAGAACACTCTGTTGATAACAGACTCTTGAGCCAAGCTGTGCATAGCAGTTTGCTGCTGCTTCTGCGATCCCCTGCCTAGGTGCACTCTGAGGAGGTCATTCGTGACAGCAGGAAAGTCAGCCTCTGCATCATGACCTGGTGTGACATGTCTGTACGCGAGTGTCACAAACTGCTCTCCCATGGCTCTGTTTCCTCTCCCTGCAGTCCTGCTGCTCTTCCCAAGCTGCTGCAGGCTCTCTTGGTACCTGGTCCGGGTCATTGGCAGGGCAGGTCTAGCAGTGGGCTTCTCCTGTTTGGACGTGGGGTTGCAGGTCGTAGAGGATGTCTCCTGTTTGTTGAGACAGCTCGCTTCTCTATCTGATCTCTGTGCTTCCTGCCCAGACATGTGGGGGTGGCATAAGGCTCCAGTATTTTCTTAGGCTATGGAAACAGGACTGGAGAAGCAGAGCCCGAAGCCTCAACCTGGAGCCAGTTTCGCCACAGCAGCTGTGTACAGATGACCAGGCTGTCCACTGCAAACCGTGAGAAAGGAGTAGGATTTGCACCGGAGAGCAGGACAAGTGGAAAGCTGAATCACGCCCAGTAACCTGCCGGCGCTGAGACAGCCCGAGCTGCTCCTGAGGATTGTGTCATGTGTTAGAAATGTCACAAATCTGAAACCCTGTGATTTGTCACTCGTTAACCAATCTGTCTGGACAGTCTTTAGACAGACCTGTGGCCTCTGTACACATCCAGGGTGGCAAAAGCCGAGATTATCTGATGCCTGAAAGCGGTGCTGCGCCTTCTTCCTGCATTGCACCACTTCTGAGGCTGGAATGGCTCGGGAAGGGCTGTGCTGGTGAAGCACACGATGCACAGCTTGGCTGAGGACTAAGGTTTAGACACTTGAAGGGGGTCCTTGTGTTGAAAGACCCGGGAAAACTGTATTCTGTGACTCAGGATTCTTCTGTCTCTACCTTGATTTAGGTTGCCTTCACGTTTTCCAAAGGCATTCAATCCTGATCATTCCCCTGGTGGTTCATTAAGTGTCCGTGGTATCGACCATCGTCCTCCTCACTCTCCTGTACTCCATGACCTTTCTCAGAAAAAAAGACAACTTCATTTTACTGTCGGTGGAGCCATCCAGGTCTGCAATACCCCGCTGACCTCATTAAGATCGTGGCCAGGCCTGCAAACTGCATCCTCATGCAGCCATAAGAGGCAAATTCTTGTGAGTGCAGAAGTTGTGGAGGAGCAGTCAGCTCAAGAGCCCCTCCAGGGACCTCTGCTAGTATCTCTTGCCAACTTTCCTCTGAGTGTTTTTCTTGTTTGAATAAAGCTGCTGGGCTGTTTTTGTCTGCTGGGCTGTGAAATCCCGAAAGCCGTGACGCCGGCGACATGCATCCTTATCTTCTCAGACACAGAGTGGCTCTCTCATGCGATGGACTGGATGAATCAGATGTGTTAGATGATGGCTGTGCTGCCTCCTGATGTGCTGGCTTTACTGGGGACGGTGCTCTCAGGCTGCAGAGTCCCTGTTCAGAGAGAAATTAAACCCGTTCCCTCTGACAGTCTCAAAGGACAAACACACATAGGTGGTGTAAACTCGTGTGGATATTTGCCCCAACCCTTCCACTTCAGATACTGGGAGACACTGGCTTTTGAAGGGGAGAGGGAACGCTCCCGGTTCACTGAGCACTGGATTGTAGAGAGGATCTGCGGTGCTGCAGCAGAGGATGTTTTTCTGCACTTATTTTCCAGTCGGTGCAATCCTAGCAAAGCCGATGAGAAGAAATAGCAGGCAAGAGGGCTGCAATCAAATGGTGACAGAGTATGATCTAGCTCTTTTGAAATACCCGGAGGCCACAGAAGCTGAGCAGCCAGCATCTGCAAGCAGTGGATTCCTCTCAGATGTCCAGAGACCAGCAGCGTCCGGGGAGGATGGTCCCTCTGAGCCCTAAGCAGTAACTGAAATCTGCCTGTGGTTGTTTTCCAGTGATAGAGACAAACCCAAAAAAGGATCACTGAGGGCAGACACCAGGGCTACTAAAGCTTAGGCTGTGCTAGCCCTGTGAAAAGAATTGTGCTATACACTGAAACTAGTCCAGTGACTCAACAGCTCAAGCAGCAGCCTGAAGATGCTCCTCTAAGGTAGGAAACCACCGCTGAGTGGACGCTGTCTGTGCTGGGGACCTTTTGCACCACCATTTGGTCTTAACCACCTCTGTCAGTACTAGCTAATCTGGTCTAATCCGCTCAGGCCAGGGGTTGCTTTGGTTTCAGCAGATGGCTCTGCCCCTGCCAAAGGCAGCTCCTTGGGTCTCCACTGTTCTTTTCAGACGGGGCCTGTACACTAGCTACAGTTTTCAATCCCATTCTTAAAGTAAAAAGAAAACAAAAAGGCTGGAGAAAATGGAAAATCCCTGGGTGACACCACCCGGTAGTGAACTTCATGGTGTGCCGGAGAAACGGGAACCCCTCTAGGTTTCATTGATATCAGGATAATGCAATAGCAGGTGGAATCAAATGGCTCTTGTGATTTTACTCTCTTAGAGCAACTTCCAAATCCAGTTAGATTTGTCCTTGCTGGCAGTAATGATGATAGTAATAATAATAATGATAATAATAATAATAATAATAATAATAATAATAATAATAATAATAATAATAATAATAATAATAATAATAATAATAATAATAATAATAATAATAATAATAATAATAATAATAATAATAATAATAATAATAATAATAATAATAATAATAATAATAATAATAATAATAATAATAATAATAATAATAATAATAATAATAATAATAATAATAATAATAATAATAATAATAATAATAATAATAATAATAATAATAATAATAATAATAATAATAATAATAATAATAATAATAATAATAATAATAATAATAATAATAATAATAATAATAATAATAATAATAATAATAATAATAATAATAATAATAATAATAATAATAATAATAATAATAATAATAATAATAATAATAATAATAATAATAATAATAATAATAATAATAATAATAATAATAATAATAATAATAATAATAATAATAATAATAATAATAATAATAATAATAATAATAATAATAATAATAATAATAATAATAATAATAATAATAATAATAATAATAATAATAATAATAATAATAATAATAATAATAATAATAATATAACAAAGGGAGGAAAGCAAATATTCAATCTCATCTTAATTCTCTCCAAATCAGAATCTTTCTCTAGCTCTCGATTGCATGGATTTACTGAAAGCTTATTCTCCCTAAGAGTAAAGTAATTCGCTCCTGCAGCCTCTCACTGCCTGGTTTTTAAAAGGCCTGTGGTGACCTGTGCTTGAGTACTGTGCAAGTAATCCATTTAAAGATCAACCTCAAAATTCTTGTTCCCTGATTCCTACCCCACTGGAATGCAGCAAGAATCTATTTATCACTGTAGGAATGCGATGACTGCTGAAACCCTTTGTATGTTCACTCTG
Organism: Upupa epops; assembly: GCA_013397515.1. Taxonomy (NCBI): domain Eukaryota; kingdom Metazoa; phylum Chordata; class Aves; order Bucerotiformes; family Upupidae; genus Upupa; species Upupa epops. The sequence continues at coordinate 263,126 of VZRI01000788.1, read as the reverse complement.
CTTTCAAATATGAGGATATTCAGATAACTTCCCACTTAAAACCAGGTCTGCCTGCAACCAGAGCTCTTGGATCACTTCATCTCGCTCCTAATCAGTCTGTGAACCGGCGTGTGTGAACCCAGAGCCTTGTAACTTTGCCTTGGTGATAGAAATTCTCCTTTTATCAGTGCAAACGTTTCATTCTGGACTATTCAAGACAACTGTGGTGATAGGAGTTGAAGATCTAACAGCCCACAGGCAATGGGAGTTGGTTTTAGCTGCTGTGTTCAGCTCATGTCACAAAGACAGGAGGACTACCCAAGGTTCCATTACAAGGAGGGCCATGGTTTTGAACGTCCATCTAGCACAGTCCTATCACCCCGTTCAGTCCAAAGAGGCAACCACGGGTTTCTCCTCGAAGGTTAATTCTTTTTCCCTTCTTTTCCCAGCTCGCGTGAGTTTCCCAATCAGTAGTGCACATTAAGGGACGACCACACAGCGCTTGGTGAAACTCCCTTTATTTATTTCACTTGTGGTGTTGCTGCTGTCATATAAGAAAGAGCAAAATAACAAAAAGAACAAAGTAAAATAACATGGTAGCTGATCCAAACATTCCAAACATGTTGAAATCCTCTTCCAAATGCAAAGACACTCTCTTTCCTGCCTTTTCTTTGCATTGACCTGCACAAGCAATTTCTCTGTAAGCCAAATACATCTCTGGTATAACGGGACTGAAGTCACTGGACTTACACCAGAGGTGGTTTTGGTCCTCTTTCCTGGGTAGGTACAGTAGGAGTAAATTGGTCACACAGGCAGAGTGAATGGCAATAAGTGCACTGAGTGGTCCTGGCAAACCAATAGGAAAGGTCTAAAGTAAAACTCCAAACAGGTCTTTTATTTAAGGGAGGGCCTAAAAATCTACCGGGAGCTGCGGAATACTGCCCACTAACTGTACAAAGGATAGGTAGCATGCCTTCCAAATATCAAAATACCAGACGGAATGCCATGAAAATAAATAACTTCTAATATAAACAAATGACAACAATTCAAACTGTTACCTCTTCGAACAGAATGGAAATAAAAAAAATACCAGTCCTTCTACACAATAAATATTAAGAAACCATTGACATAGTTGAAATGTACTCATATAAATTAACAACTTTAATTACATTAGCCGAACAGACGTTGGTTAAAGCACTGCATGTAGTATGCAAAATAATAATAATAATAATAATAACAATAATAATAATAATAACAATAACAATAATAATATCAACAACAAAACACAGAATGATAAAAACAAAATAGGCTTCATAATATCTTGGCTTTCATAATTTATATATATGTATATACATATATATAGTTGTGTGTATATATATACTGTAGATATATATATCATATGTATATATACATACATATATATATCTTCAACTCACCGTCAATGTATTGGTTTTGAAAGTATTTAAATAAAAGAAAAAACAAGAAACCCATTGAGATTTAACACAGACTCACTATATCTCCAAAAAATAAATAGCTATAGAACCCAGAAGAGCTGTTTGCTTCTGCTTAGAGCTGTTCGCAAAGGGCCCGATTGCNTTCGCAAAGGGCCCGATTGCAGTTGTGTTCACTCCCGCTGAAAACCTGTTTACTCCTCGTGTAACGCGGACGGGGAGCACCGCCGTTCTCAGCGTGAGGAGGGCGATTAGTATCTGATTCTTGTAAGGATGCACACTACTACCGACAGGAGGTTTAACTTAAGAACGCGAGAATTTCCATCACATCTCTTCTACCTACACTCTAGAAGTATGTTCTGCTTACTGCGTTGCTTATGACTGGCAGCTGTCGAGGAAAGGAGACCCTCTGAAACCAACAGCATTGCTTACAGAGTAAGGCACTATTCCACACGAGCGACTACGGTCCACCACGATTTCCACTTTGCACATGGACTTTACAGATGTCGGAACTTCTCTACCTCCGAGATATTGCTGCTGGCCTCCACGCGGCCGTGTGGTGACACAGTTCAATTAACCCCATGGCTTAAATCTCAACTAAATACAAAAAAAGAGGTATATTTCACAGAGTCCTACTTGGCAACGGTTTGGTGAGAGACTTGCTTTTGAAGTCAATGACAAAACTCCCATTTCATCCAGCCCTACAGTTTCGGGCCCTAGCCTGGTGTTCTGCTCTGACATCTGAGTGCAGAATAATTACAAGCATCTGTAAGCACTTCCCTCCACTAAACCCCAAGCACACAAATACATTCAGAACCTCACAAAGAAACCTATTAATGTGCGCTCCTGCCAGATTCTTAGCCCTCGTAGCCAGTGAGCATCTGACATGGAGAGGGGGAAAGACAACCAAATGTGATCAACTGTGAAGCCAGAAGATTGTAGAGGCACTAAACAAACACATTTCTGTGATTAAATATGGACTGAAAAGGCTCTTTCAGTATAAACAGGAAGTAAGTTATATGGAAAGGAATGTGTGAGCAGTTAAAAACCTGTTCTTTTTTGGTACAGTCATACCTGAAAGGAAAAGTCATTTTGGAGACGTGCATGCCCTTGGAATATGGTAACGATTGCTAGTGCTATTTTAAGTGCATGCAGATATAATTGAATCAAATTATCAGGGATGGTGTGTTTTGCTTGATTAATGTCCCAATTCCTTATTTTATTGTGTCAGACAAAAATAACTTTGACCACAAATCAAAACCCAGGGACCCAATCTGGAGCTTGGAGGGAGACCCCTTTAACAGTTGTGGCTAGTGTACACACTCAGATGAAAGCTAAAAAGCAGGGCTTATGAGCAGCTCCCTCTTGATTTGCAAAGCTTCTCCCCGTTTTGTTGCATCTATGATGAAGCATGCCCTCCACATCCCAAATCCAAATTCCTTCCCTCACTTGGAAGTTGTTACAGGGTAGTTTCGTGTTTTCCACGGTCGGTCACATTCACCACATCAAACGAAACTGCTATCAACCTCTGCATCAGCCTTCTTTCTAAAGGCGACCTCTGCTTTGGCCAGAGAAACCACGAGCCTGAGCTTCCTCCGCCTGCAGCCTCTGGGAGTTTTGCCATTGTTGTTTCAGGGAAGGTGCTGGGATTTCAAGTCTCCGCTGCTTTCTGACTAATCGCACTCAAGAGCGGCTTTCGCCAACATGAGCCATCTCACCTTCTTTCCCTGCTACTACCTTCAGAGACAACCATGATGCAAGCAGCCTGGCTTGAATAACTGGATGAATCACTGCTGGACATGGTGCCATTCATTCGGAATCCTTTTCTCTTCCTTCACACTGCCCACAGCAAAAGGAACCTGTAGTTCACCCTGGCTTAACTCTACTCGTGCAAGTAGTTATACTACTCGTGTAAGGAGACCGGTACTGCTGAAGATCCTGTTTACATGACCAAGTTTTCTGAGACACTATGCATCCGATTTTAAGGCTCAGCCTAAAGCACATCGAAATAACAACAACCGTCACAAACTATGTCCCTGCTGGTCTAGAACCTGACTCAACTAGAACAAAACAGCAGTCGTTCTGCC
>VZRI01000788.1:178522-242046 GCA_013397515.1 Upupa epops | reverse complement strand
CCCCCCCACCCCCCCGCCCCATCCCATTCCTTCTTCTCCCTTCCCCCAAGTCTCATCCTACAACCTTGCAGAAAGCATTGCTGCTGCAGGGAGGAAAAGCAGCAGATTGCAGACCTGGCACAAAGGAGATCTTACAGTTTTGTTTTTCAAAGCACTCACCTGATTCCGCAAAAGTGATGATTTCTGAAGTTTGCTCCACAACTTCATTCATTTCAGCTCTTCTTCCAACATCATCCTCTATTTCCACATAACCGTCCTCTCCCACCTTTCCCACGTGGAGTTTTTTGATGGCATTTAAAAGTGCTGCCTTGGGCACCGGCTGGGTGATGTTAGGTCTGTCCCTCAAGTGCAACATGTTCAGTATGTGCTTCTTTACTGCTTCCACCATCTCTGGTTGTGAGCTGGGAACATCCTTGGAGACCGTGGCGAGGGCACATGATGGACAGTCAGTGACTGAACTGTGCCCCTCGGATCCTGGGGTTGGGGAACTCCTCACTATAATCCAGCAAAGCACCAACAGAAATCCTCTCTTCCAAAGCAAAGGCATCCTGGCAGCAAAAGTTGTTGTGATTCCCTTTTTAAAAGGCCCTGCTTTTCCTCACCCTTCACGCACAGTTTTTTTGGGGGCTGGTTTGTTTTGTTTGTTTGTTTGTTTTTCCTTCTCTTCAGCAAATTCTCTGGAACAAGAACCAAAAGTTTTCTGTGAAGTTTTGTTTGCAGGTTCCCTCTCTGAATGCAATAAGTGCTGTAGATGTTTGTGGCTGTCAGGGAGAAGAGTTCTGACTCTGTCTCAGAGTAGGAGAGAGACACAGAGAGAGGGAGAGAGAGAGAGAGAGAGGACGGATTGGCCTAAAGTGAGTGAGTGAATGAGAGAGGGAGGGAGTTTTGTCTGTGAGTAAAGGCTATGATTAGGAAGGGGGAGGAACAGGCAGGCTGGCTTCCTTATGCTCATTGCTCCCCTAACACACACCTCTCTTCAAATATCACTACTCGTGGTTTCTGCCCTCCCCCCTTTCTAAAATCTCTTTCATTCCTGTAAATTTACTCTCTGGGCTTTTTTGTTTTCCTCTCTGACCCTCCTGGCTCCCTCCGGCTGTCATTCCCTGCCCCCACACACCCCCCCACCCCTCCCTTTTTTCCTTTCTTTTTCTCTTTTTGGGTTTTGTTTGGTTTATTCCTGTAACAGTTATTCCCTGGCTTAACTGAAAACTACAGCAATATGAATGAATGGAGTGAAACCCTTCCTTAACGAGCACCTTGCTCTTGGTCCTGCCTGGTATTGTTAGGAGATGTTAAACAGCCTGTGAATGAGACAGGAATGAAGGCAGGGACTCGGAATCTGTTGGGCAGAACATTATTCTGCCCTGAGCAGAGCAGGAGAAATCTTTTCTGCTCACTTGGAAATGCTGGAAGTTATCGGCACTGGCGAGAGATCTGACGGAAGCCAACGAACGCCGTCGTTTGGAGGGCTCTGTAACGCACGATGCTCTCTCCAGTTGCAGTAGGCAGTCAGGCACTGGAAGACTGAGCAGGAGTCGGTGCGGCACGTATCTGTGACGCGCTAAGGTAGTGCCCTCACACCAGAAATATCCCTACTTCTATGCTGCTCTGTGCCTCGAAGTTCTCAGGCAGATATATTTAGGTTTGGTATTCATTCATGTCTGAAAAATGCTTTGAAGGTGAAAAGTGTTGCATGTCATCTGGCCAAATCAGACTCACTCCTGACTCAGGCAAATCCCTCATCGATGCCAATAATAATTCTGTCTGAGTGAAGGCTGAGTAAGATCTTCTACATTTGGCCCATTGTTATTAGAAGGCACCACTTTTTATTTCATTCATCTAAACCACGCAGAGCAATCAGAACATGAGAATAAGATGTCAGGAAAGAAAAGCAATCTAGAACACTGCTTGGTGCCAGCGGAGCCACCGGTGTTGGTAGCCTCTCGCCAGTTTCTGCCCGTGAGTGTTTTGCTGGGTGGTGAAATGGCATTCCCCCTGTGTCACTGCCATGGTACCTCTGCATTCTGTAGGCTCCACGCTCTGTTCCTTACCTAGCAAGGGCAAAGCTCCTTTTCAACTAGGGAATGGAAACCAACAAAACAGACAGATTCTAACTTCTGAGATTCTTCCCCTCCAGAGTTGAACTTGTCTGTATTTTCTTTATTCTAATACATGGTGTTTACCCAATCTCTTTCTCTCTCTTCCTTTCATTCTCTCTCTCTCACATAGCTCTCGCCTTCTCAGGTGTGCTCACCTCCTCCCCATCAAATACCCCATTTCACTCTATTCCCCCCCAACCACTGTATTTTAGTGGAAAGGAGCAACTTACAAACATAGGCATTGTAAGGTCTCTAATTTCCCTGAGATGACTACGGGCACATGGACTGAGAGACAGGCAAGAACCGAGAGTAAATGAAACAAGCAGAAGTAATTGAACAATCCACCAAAGTTTTACAAATGTTATATATTGCAAGTGCTTTTCAATTAAGCTCTTTTATAAGTCTCTCACTGTTCTAAGGCACCCACAGTACACCCTCATCTGTGTTTTACTGACCCCAGTTGCTATACTGTTATAGACTGTTACACTCACAGGTCTGTCAGCATTATAAACCCTGCAGCCATTCTTATAAACACATCTTTGTAACACAAACCTCGCTATAATACATTGAAATTTCTCGGATCTTATGAGCAGCCCAAAGTCTGCTGCAATTAGACAAAGTCTGAAAGTCATCCTGAAATAGAACTAAAAGTTTAATTGGAAGAAAAAAATCATTTCAGATGAAAAAAAGCGTTTGTGATTAGAGGTACTACCAGATGATACAATTAAAGAGGTTATTTATAGTTCTGGTACAGCACCTATCCCACCAACGCCGGATGAAAAGTAAAGGACAGGCATGAATCAATATACAGATAAGTATGTTGGGGTTCTTGCTCCGGGGTGTGCGTTGCTTGCCGACTAGAACAGGTATACTTATCACAAACAATCTCTGTTACCTATAGGTACAGCATTATTTAACTTGCATGCCACGCTGGTGACAGTTTTCACATTAAAGCACAACTTTCTAAAAGCACCCTGTTTCTAGAAGTGAGTCTGCTGATGCCGCTGATCCACGGTCCCTCTGTACCTGCATACATCTACACACACACAGATCTGCACAGCAACGCACACTGTTAAAGAAATACCGGAGACCCAAGTGGCTCAGCCTCTTGCTATCGAATCACCTGAGCTGCAGAGCTCTGGATATGCATTCATTCAGCACAGCCCCAGCGGTCTGCCACAGCATGCACAGGGATTAGAAAAGTTGCCATGTTAAAATTACCAAAACAACAAAGCCGATTGAAAGTTTTTACCTCTCTAGTCCTGACTCTCAGGAGGAGACTGCTGTATTGTGCATTAAGAACTGCTGAAGTTCCTCTTTGTGGCATTTATAATGCGAAGCTTTATACTGTACTTCTCATGTGTACACTCACATATAATGTCTGTCAAAAGTAAGTGGGCCGGATCACCGAGCTGGATTGGTTAATCCTGTTACATCAGCAATTGATTGACTGTTTTTCCTGTATGAGACATACTTCTGGTAATTATCTAATGGAAACTCCTAATTGTCTAGCATGACAAAATATCGTGGATTCAACTTGTAGTGGTGATCTCTGTATCCATTTAAAGACTAGAACTTAGAAGCAGAGTGAAAGCAAACACTATGAGTCAGGAAGACACACTCCAACTTGTTTTATTGCATAGCTAGATATAGATATTATTAGATGTAGATATCACTGATTTAGTTCCAATACAGTTCTTGCCAGATACTTCATTACGAGTTTGCAAATTGTTTTCTTCTCCTTTCATACTGAAGGATATACCAGATTATCTTCTTGCAAATTTGGATTCTTTCCAATTTCGGGAAAAAGCATTTGATTAAGAGCCCTTTTGCTGCAGAGGAATTTTTCAATTCAGCCCTTGTTTAAACACATCCTCCTGTTAACTTACCGACCCCTTAAAAGCTCTTAAAGTGAATCATATTGCTCTGGTCCGAACGCCCTGGGCTTCTGAATGCACAGGTTGCATCACCCTGTTAAAAAACTGGTCATGCATTGAAAAATAAGTTGCAGCAAACGGCAGATCACTTTTCTTTTTGTAAGTGTGATATTAATGTATGTGGAGTAAACCAAAATGCTAGTCCCACTGCAGTTTACATCAAAGACAGCCATAAATAACTGTCTGGTGACTGGGCAGTACAGAAGTTACAGATAGATGGATGGATGGATGGATAGGTACTTTGAGAGATGGATGGATGGATGGATGGATGGATGGATGGATAGATAGACAGATAGACAGACAGACAGACAGACAGATAGTTATATATTAGGTCAAAAGCAAATCCAAAACCCATCTTCTTTCTTCACCATACAGAAGAGTTGGCTTTTTGTGGTACTGTTTATGACAAATGGCATGATCATGCAATCTTTACTCATTCAAAACACCCACTGATTACCAGAAAATCCCCATCCTTCAGATTTTAGGTTTTTTAACTTTTTTTTAGTGGCCTGAATCGCACTTACAGTTGCCTTCTTGTGTGCTGTTGGTAATGTGAATGTAATCTGTCTTGGAATACGGATCTGGATCAGAGAAGAAAGATTTCAAATTGTCCAATTTCCAGTGATAGCAGGCAGCCCTTAGAGCAGCACCAGTCCCAACTGGTGTGTGTGTGCTGGACTCACACGGCAGCTTTGGCAGAATTCGAAAAAATCAAGAGTTAATGGGAAACAGACGACCAGATAGGTTGTTTTGTTTCACAGGTTTGATGTGCTCATGATAATTTCTCGGGCTGTAATGTGCTCCTGAAACAGGTTTCAGTAGCTTTCCTGCCAGCTGACATTGGTGGTTCCAGTTGTCACTAAGAACAGCTCTTCGTTCTTTTATTCTTTTTTTCTTTTCTTTTTTGTTTTTAAATTTTATTTTATTTTTTATTTCATTTTTCTTTTCCTTCAGGTACCATGAGATCTGTGCTCGAAGAAACAAATAATCACCATTATTTGCAGGACCACATTTTTAAAGGGGGTACTAAAGCTGAGTTTTGGCAAAGGACTTTTCCAGCATGGAATTCTGTTATTCTCAGGACCCAACTGAATCGAACTGGCATCCCAAGCATCTTGGAAATTAGTTACATACTGGTAGCACAGAGACTCTTGTAATCTGGCAGCAGATGTGTGGTCAGCAAGAGATCCTGTATTGCACTGCTTTTACAGAGGGTTGAAAAGTTGCCCAGAGAGCACCAGAATTACTGTCTCCTCGGACTGGGAGCGGCACGATGCTCTGTCCGCAGCATCTGCTGTGATGGTCACTGACCACCACACACCTCCTGCTGCAGCAACCAACCCAACCCATCCAGCACTTCTCTCAGAGCAGCTCTGAGAATTCCCAGTGCACGAGTGTGTGGTCCGTGACCAAAAGCGAAGGCTCCTGGGTGCAGCACAGGAACACATACATGATTTATAGGGCAGGGTAACTTCTGAAAGGAGATTAGAAGTTAAAAGCATTATTCATTTCAACCCGTGCTCCGTATTGCCCTGGGGACTCTGGGGATAGCTTTAGCAAAGGCCTCATGAAAGCTTTACTCAGTGAGTAATTTTTTGTTTTCACACCTATTTCTCTCTTTATAAATATTTTTCTCCCCACCCCTCCACTTCTTTTCATTTTGTTGAACACAGCAACACCTGCTGGCAGTGGTCCGGGAGTACTGCTGGAAACACCCACTGCTCTAACTCTTGGGACCAGCTGCCATTAAGCACTGCCAAGCCATATTAATGAGCTGCCTCTATTTTTACCCCTTCCTGCCAGAAAGGGCAACTGCTTTTGAGAAAGACTGTAGCTTTTTTCTTTCTTACTGTCCTGGTTTAGATTTTTCTTGGGGTTTTTTTTGTTTGTGTCTGGCAGCATCAAGATCCAGATCATCGTCATTCAGTCAGTGATGTCGAGATTTCTAACTTAAATTCTGATGCCGCTGACCAAGACCACAGAGGACCCCGGCGTGATGCTAAGCTGGCTCAAAGGCACACGCTCGTTCCCTGCTGGATCAGAAATAATTAAGGGAATAAAGAAAGGACTGAGAGAGCAAAGTTAGCATTCCAGCAACTTTTGTTTTTATTCCTGTATTTTTTTCCCCTAATTGTGGATTTTATCTTACAAGCCATTAAAAGAAATGGCCCGGTGCCACTTCATTATTCACATGGTGGAAGTTGTGTGATTTACTGGCTATTTTGGAATCCTGATTTGCACACAACGGTATTTGTGCTTCTCCAGTCCCGCTCTGAAGAACAGACACTATAAAACACATTGGCACAGATTTTTGAGCAAATCAGCTGGAATCTTGCTCTGTTGTACTTTATTTTACTGTAACAGCAAGACAAGATATGCCAGAAATTTATATTTAGAAGTTTTATGGGTTTACTTTTATGCGAGTGAACCAATTAAGGGCAGCCTTGCTCTTGTTGCTAACTCTAATGCTTATGTGCTGTTTGGAGGGGCCCATGATTTCAATCATAATTAGTGAGTTGGTCAAAAATAAAGTTCATCTGAGGATAAGTACTTAGTCTAGAGGGTGGGGTAAAGAATAGCTTGCAAGTTCTTACTTTCTTCCTTTTAATATTGATGGCTGACAGCGTTTGCAGGGGGCAGAAGAGGGATTCATTTTCAGTTTCAGGAGAACCTTCTATAAAGCCAGGCTCACTCGCAGAAGCGAGCGTGTTGATTTGCTCCCTAAGCCTGGTCATTCACGGATCTTTATTCTTGCTGTCTCCCAAACAGTGGGATCCACCTTTAACAAGGAGATACTGCTGTCCGCATGGCTTTAGCATGTGTGTTGCCACTCGACGCTGAAGAATACAGCGCAGAGGACGTGTTTGCAGAAGCAGTCATTGCTAGTGCCAAGGTGATACGTGTTTTATTACTATGAGCTTGTACATAACTTTGCATTGCAGGGAAAACCTATTTATAAAGCCTATTTTCTTGAATTTAGAGAGGGGGTAGAGTGGAGTTGTAACTGCAGAGGGCAGCCCAAAGAACCGAAGTTGTTCACACAGCTTGCTCATCTGACAGGCAGTTTTTCAGTCTGTTATGGAAAAGCCTTCGTTCCATTTTTTTCCCTTAAGAAATAGCTCTGTAATGTGTTAACTGTCTTGATTGATGCTGTCTTCAAAGATATTTCCAGAGGTTATGATTACAGTCACATCAATGATTTAAACCACACAGAGAGGGAGCCCCAGATGACAGATCCAATTTGGTTGCAAGGAGGGTGAAAAATTTATGGCTAAATTTGGAGCAGCATTTAAGCATTACAGGTGAAGTAAATCTGTTATTGAAAGGTAGATTCCGCTGAACTGATTTGTGTGCTGTCGAAAGCTTTGACGGTTACACAAGACACACATCAAAATAATTCCTTATGTAATTGTACCTCCAATTAGAGGAGTTTTATCAAGGATGTAGTTGGGCCAGCTGCGAAAGAATTATTCCATTTCCAGGCACTGTTTTGTGTTGCTTTTCCTGCAGTTAGTCCAATCACACAAATGCAACAGTTCAGGTACAGACCCCTGTTGTCTTTTAGCTTCTGCAGCTAATTCTTGATGCCACTGAAATGAGCGCTGGCTGTGGGAGCAGAAGTCAGTCACATCAGGTTTTGACTCTGAAGGTGATGTAGGAAAAGAGGCAAGACATCGGGAATTTGATAAAAGCTGTTCAGGTGATTATTCACTAAGGTACTTCCCGAGTAATACTGCTTGGGGATTTACAACTCTGATCACAGGAGAAGGGCTGGATCCTTAGTTAACTTCAGTCAGGGTGGGTTTCCTGACTTCAGAGACAGGGTTATATCAGTAGAAGACTGGATTCAAAGTCTTTTTAATTCTATCTAATTTCTATGTCTTGACATCTGGCTTTGGCTTTTCCTTTTGAAAACAGACCCCAGTTTTCATATTACAGGAGAGGTTTGGTTTCATCTTGTTTTAACTCCGTACATTTTGCCTATTAAGCGTCTTGATTGCTTCTAAATCTGCTGATGTGTGGGAGGGAATTGAATGAAGCTCGTACGCTTGCCACTTCCATTGAGCTGAATTCAACAAGAGGTTATGCTGGCAACTCTTCCAAGGTAATTATCATGCACAGGCCATTGGGAAAAGCTGTGGTTGTCACATGTTAAATGATATTCCCTTGCCGCGAGAGTGGCCAGCGGAGAACCGGTGTACGGGAAACACTGAGAATACCAACAAGTGGCTCAAGAAGGATATGCTGAACTTGTGCATCGTTGCTGCTTTGTCCATTGTGAATCCCCTGTGGAGCATATCACTCTAGGATGTGGAATAGTAAATACATCTTGCAGTGAAGATGGTGAGGGGAAGCATGACTGCTTACAACTGCTGTATGGGTAGAGTATTAGAAAGGAATGCAGGAAATCTAGCTCTGCCCTGAACTGCTGAAAACAGGCACCTCATCTCACCACCCGTAGATTCAAGGTCTGTTCTGAGGTTTGTGGATCAGAAATCACAAACTCTTGCTGGTTTTTGGTCTCTCTTGACCCTTTAGGATCGGAATGACAGAAGCCCTAAGGAAGGGCAGGGGGCAAGTGAGGACACAGCTACTAAAAAGATGAGTGGATAGAGCATTTGAAGCCATGGTCTATGGGTTAGGGAGATGCTGGGATGAAAGGTGGACTTGATGATCCTGGAGGTCCTTTGCAGCCATGATGATTCTATGGTTCTGTAATTGATTCTGTGATCTACATCCTTGCAGAAAATCTCAATCCAGTATTTTTACCGATTACCCACTCAGTTCAGAAGCTCCTTGGCTTGAAATGATGCTCAGCTACAACACACAATGTGCAGTGAGTGACATCACGCTACATTTTTACTGCTAGCACTGTTTTTCATGCTGATTATCTACAGCAAAGTTTGGTTTCACAGCGAACACAGACATGCGTTACCCTTGAGGGACAGCTTGGGGCTCATCCATTATTTTCAGGGAACACAGGAAATTGCAGAGAGCACTCCACATACGGGGATGTGAGGGGAGTGAAACAGGCGTCATTTGTGGATGCAGTGAATCTGCCCCCCTTCCATACACACACATACACACCGCAATGTCATCTCCAGCAGTGAAGATGACACTGAGTTTCCAGGTGAACTTGCCAGGGTTTTCAGACTGTATCTCAGATTCTTTCTCAGCTTTTCACCGGGAGCGCTGGGGTTAAACCTTCAGAACAGATATGAAGTCCTCCAGTCTGGATTTAATTCGCTAATCCACTTCTGTTAATTGTTCTCGTGTGACTTCACATTTTATGGTTGAAATTTTATACTTGTAGGCTAGTGCAGGTGGGAGGTGTAACACACAGACAGTTCAATACCTACTTGACTGGTGTCTCCCTGCAGCCTACAGTGTGCGTGAACAATAGGGTTTAAGTGTGTCAGTGAGCACAAAATTGTACCTGCCAAGCTCCGAGGTCTTGCAGAAGTGCCTTTAAAATGAGCTTTCTAACACCTAGTAACAGTTGGGAGAACAGAGGGCTGATAGGCAGCAGCGATGGCTAGTTGCCTAGAATATCAGTTCCTCTTCAATAACTTTTGTATGCCAGCTATGAACTTATAAACAGTTATTTTCTTTATTCATTGTCTGCTTATTGGTGTCATGCCCTCGTGATGACTCCGGCTAAAAGGGGTGACATAAGGTAGCTCAGAATAAAGTTTTTGTGTGCAAACAGGGCTCATCTGTGTGTCCATGCACACATTTTTTAATTGCTCCTTTTAAGCTGCCTGTTCAGGGCCAGTAACTAGGAATCTAGGAAGTATAAAACCAACAAAGAAGTGTTCAGATGTTTCTCATGAAGCGGATTCTTTGGGAGGTTAGTTCTAGTTCTTTTTTTCCCCTCCCTTAAACTGAATTTAGCTCCTGTGATCAGAGCCAAATTGACAGCTTTGAACAATAATGTAATCTGCTCGCTCACAGGAGAGCTGCAGCGGGGACAGCCATAGGACAGCCTTCCTCAGCTGCATTCCTGGGTACACTGAGCCTAGCTCATGCCCTCAGTCCAACAAGTTCTTGGGATGTTCAGCAGAGCTCCCTGCTCTAGTGTTTTGCTTTCAGTGGGAAGTGAACTGAAAAAGCAAGTCCTTTCCTACAAATCAACGAATAGTCAAACTGGAAGTGACGTTCTGGGATGTATTCTCAAGGGGATCCGCAGCCCACGGAGAAAGGAGTCTTGGAGGTAGCATGTAGACATCTCTATTATAATAAAGGTGATGCATGGTGGCATTTCAAAAAGCCAAGGAATGCTGAGTGCTGTCAGGACAAGCGCAAGGTCCCATTTTGCCTCTATAAAGGTCCTGGTGTGCTCAGAGGTGGCTGTTGCATGCAGAACATCTTGAGAACATACCAGAGTTAGAGAAGAGCTGCTAAAATGATGCAGTTTGTGGAGCAGCTGCTTAATAAGGAGAAATTGGAAGGCAGCTTGGAGAAGAGAAGGCTGAAAGCAGATACAATTGGCATTTAGAAAATCATAAAGATGGCAGATAAGGTGCGTGCTGAACTGAGTACCCGGAGGAACTCGTCGAAACTAGTAGGAGAAGATTTAAAACAGATACAGCTGTTACACAATGGAGACCGAGCTTCTGGGATTTGTTGCCACAGGAGGCTGTGGAGGCAGGCAGACAGTATCAGAAGACTCAAAAAGGTTCATAAAAAACTACCAGAGGGAATAGGCAGGAACATATCCTTTAACATCCTTAATACAACAATTGCGGATGCTGGGGAGTTTGAAGGAACAGGCCCGCAGAAAGCGGCCAGGCTCACATTCTCACTCCAAATAACATTAATTGTTGCCACGGCTGGAATGAGAAAAGGGGCTCAGAAGGACCACCAGCGGAATGCTGCAGGGAGTTTTTCTTGTCCTTACGTGGTAGTGAGGCACTCTGTCCTGTGGAATGAAGAAGAAAGCTCCTGAAGGTGATTCAGAGCAAGACCTAACTGTTCATGCACTGAATCACCCCCAGAAAGGTCTATCTCAGCACCAGTTTCAAAGGAAATCTACTCTAGACAAGTTAGTCTTGTGAATAACCACGTTAGTCACAACTGACATTTGGTTAGGTCTGAACTGCTGATCTAGAACTGAAAGAATTGTCACATACAAGAACTCAATCCAGACCCACTCACAGTCATTTTGGGGAGGTTTTTTTAAGAGGAAAAACATCATATCAGAGGACTGGTTAGCTTTGATGGCGGGCAATTGGAAACATTTCCTCATCTGGTGATGTCAAAGCAGTAGGTCAAACTTTGGTTAAGATGAGAAGTTAAGAAAACATCGCTTGTATACATTAGACTGCTTTCTCATAGCCTCACATCTGAATCACTGGAAAAGACTGCCTCTGCTGTCTAGCTACTGAGCTGCTCAGAATTGCCCAGGTATGGCCAAATGTCCTAACATTTATGGGAATGCTGCTACGTGTCACCATCTGGAAAAGAAAACAGGCTGCAAGGCTGGAATTGCAGGATGACATCTGACTCAGAGCGCAGAAGTCAGGAGGCTGCTCTTTTAAGTGAAGATACACCAGTAGCTTCCTTTGAGCACTTCAGCTTATAAAAACAACATCTGTAAATATGCTCTCTCCAGGAGACTGAAGTACAACTGCATGGCATCTAAACTTGTCTTTTAAATGTGTTCTGACTGTGAAGTTACGTGTAAGGAATACAGGGACTGATCACTTGCAGCACAGATACTTGGTGTTCACATAGTATGCGTATCTTTTCAGAAATAACTGACTAATCACCACTGAATCTTTTGGAAAAGCTTTCTGAAAAGTCTTTTTTAACTTGGAAGATAGGAGGTGGGAGCTTGCTTGCATTGCTTCACTCACTACCAGAGAAGTCTGTGGTCAGGAAGGAAAAGGGAAGCTGCCACAGTAGCTAAGCTTCTCTCCCCACTTGCTAAAATATGTTGCTACATACTTAGGAATTATAAAACCATCCAAGCTACACAAAGCCTCAAACAGAAACTGTTTAGGATGCAGTTAACTTGTTTGTGGTTGAATATGTCAGTATCAGCAGTCGTCCTCAGCTCATCTCCTGGCAGAGTGTCCATGTACTACCCTTGGGACCATCGCTCTCTGCTTCAGTTTATAAAACCCTTTTTGCTGCCTTCACAGGATGTCTTTGTGAAAACGAGAAGCACACTGTTATTGCTGGTCAAACAAGTAGACGATCAGCTTGCACACTCTATCTTTTGTTTAATGAATGTTAAAAAAGGGCATTTGATCAGTCCCAGCTCTGAGAACATTTCAGCGATGTCATGTCAAGCCTCTGCATCTCCCATCTGGAACTGTGTTACTGCCTGTGGGACAGAGAAGGTGAAAGCACTGTCACCGGCCCTTTGCTGTCAGTGTTAGCCATTGCTGCACTGCTCACATGAAAAAGTGACTTGACAGAGAGTGTTCTGGTTACCTGACCTGCTCTCAGGACATCTTATGGGGCTACATGATGCAAGTGCAGTTTCTCTACAAGGTAAGAATTCAACTCGCGCTACTGGGGCTGTCACAAGAACATTTCAGTTCCCTTGGCAAATATTTCCAGGTGGCCAAGTCGAACTTTAGGGAGGACAAATGTGTAAAGTTTAAACAGCAAGCAGGATTGCTGTAAGACTCTACCAATTTGAAAAGAAAAAAAGAAGCAATTAAATACCGCATTCTTCCAGAGATTAAACAGAGGCTCCGTGTCCTACATTCCATGAGTAACTTCACTGCATTGTTGCAGTTAAAATCCACGTTCCAAAGATGCACAAATTTCTTTTATAAATGTATTCTGGCGTTAGCAATAAAGAGAAAGCGTTTTCTGTAAGACCAGTAGATGAGGCAGAAAATGGGCTTTATGTTGGAAGGGCCATCGGGACAGGTTTTGACCAGTTTTGAGTGTGCATATATGTGTGTTTAACAAATAGAGAAACCCAGGAGCTTGCTGACGGCCAGCCAGAACATTGGGCAACTGCAAAATGTGGCAGAGGAGCTCCTACTCAAAAGTTCCACTAGAAGCCTCCTACTGGTTTCCAGGGCCCTTTTGCCATCACATGTTCTTAGCCTCATGGTAAGCATCACTAAAGGAAAAGTCCTTAGCAAACCACCACTAAGTTAGGTAAGTTTGCTCAGCTGCTGCTGATGTCACCCATTACCCAGTAAGTCACTGTAATAATTCTCCTCTTTTATTAATCATAACTTTGTAGAGAGCAAGAACTGGGTGACATCACTCTTGATGAGGACTGGCTAAGCCATGCTCAGCTTTAGTCAGCTTTGCTGTAACATCTCTCTCATGTCACATGAAAATTTCTCTCGCAAGTCATATGAAAATAATTATCAGCTCTCACTTCCCATGCCTGAGCAATCACCCCCTTTTTTCCTCTTGATGAGGTGACAGGCCCTGCCTGTTACACCTGCTGAAGGAGTAATCTATTTAGAGATGAAAGGGAACGTCTGTAACTGGAAACTGGGACAGTCCAGGAGGTCCTCAAAGGATGGAATCCCTTGCCATATAAAATACTATCTGTCTTTATTCCAGTGAACTGAAAACATCCTCTTCCACAGTCTAACATGCTAAAGCACTTCGGATGGAGGTGACCATCATACTCTGACTTCAGTGTTAGTACATCCCACTGTGTATTTTCTTCTTTGCTTTTGTTTTGGATAATGTAAAATGTTTGCCTGCTTGTGTATCTGTCTATAATCAAAGGCAAATAGGCCAAATTTCAAGGAACAGTTTTTCACTGGGCTTTATTTGAAGGACATTTAATTAGTTATGTGCTAGGAACAGACCAAGGAAGAGAGAGATTCTACCATTCACATTTCATGNATTTAATTAGTTATGTGCTAGGAAGCCAATGCCTTCCTCAGACCAAGGGAGAGAGAGATTCTACCATTCACGTTTCATTTAACATTTCAGTTGTTGTGAGGCCAAAGCTACCTTCTCACTTCAAGAGAAGCACAGCTGAGAAGAGTAATTTAGGCAGCAAGGGAGGATTACTTCACTAGAGCAGGTGAAGGAAATAGGGGCTGGATTTCAATTAGATGGGCTTCACCTATTAAGAGTCAGGAATAAAAGCAAAGCAGCCATGACTGAGTAAGTGGGTAGTACAAGGCAGCCAGGCATCCAGGTAGAGGAGTCTCAGCAAAACACCCTGCAATCTGTGATGGATGTTTCTATAGATTTCAGAGCTGTTTCCGCATTGTCTGTTAGAACAAATACATTTTGCTTTGGACAGAGTAAGTTTTTGGAGGGTTTAGCCACAAATACCTTTCTCCAGAGACCTAATTAAATTTCTGTTGCAATCTATAACAGAATTGCCTTTGACTTAGCTAAACTCAAGTAAATCTTGGGTTATTTTTGCTATACTCAACAATCATTTCTAGGTCTTCAACTTTGTGGTGTTTGGACTAGTGAAATACTTGACAGACTCTACTCCTTCTGAGTAGGCTTGTAGTTCTTTAAGAAAACATTACAACATTATATAACAGTACAATACTAGGTATGAGCCTTATATTGAGATGCAGAACATCACTCACTAATACCTGCTTTTCCTTCTCTTCAAGGTGATCAAGTGCTGATCTACAGGCACCCAATGGACCTGTTTTCAGCTTAGGAAAAGGTAAGTTTGACATAGCTGAAATCTTTAAGAATTGGAAGGAATGGAATGAAACAAAATACTTTCTTCTCATAAACAGAATTTTCTCTTTATTTTATAAACATAAAAAACTAACAGGTGATAGCACTGAATTCAACCCCTTTTGCCTAGAAATTTTAAATGCATTTGGCTTGGGAACAGTTAACACCAAGGCGTTGTGGCAGAAAAACCCCCGCAGTTATTGCTAAATGAGAAAGTAACCCGTTGTGATGCATGCACGCAGTTTCCCGCTTCCTGTTTTACAAAAGCACAGAACAGAAATATTCCGCATGCATGTTTGCCCTCTGTCCATCGTTACTGCTGATAGAAAAATTCCAGATAGAATTTCAGCTGGTGTATTTCTGATGATTTATTAACTAGTTGGGACGTGAAGTATTTATCGTGGCAATTAACACCTATTGATCACGAGGTTTCATTAATGCTTGTAGCTTCCTTTAACAACTATCTGCATTCTTCTGTGTGTGTTTTATATTCATTGAAATACAATGCTGGTCAATATTTCAGCAGAATCTGTGGTTGGTGCTGTAGGAAACAAACCCATACTACTAAAGAGCGCCTGTAAAAGCAGGTGATTCAGAGAAATACAGAGCACAGCACATAAGGACAAGTTAACCTCACGTCAACTGATCTGATCATGCATGATCTTCCAGGCCGTGCATGTCAACCACGAATTGCCATCATGTTGACATGTCAATCTTTCTCAAGGATAAATTATTCTCAAATAGTTTATATTTTAAATTTATATTTTTCCCTCTCTGAATGAATCATTTGTCATATACATGGTGTTGCCTAATTTTTTATTCCAGCCTTATCTCAAAATACACCATAACTTATGGAAAGCAGCTGTCTGTGTCAGGTGTAGAGAGTGCTACTGGAAGAACAGAGGGAAGCTGCCTGGCTTCAGCCCATTAGGTACTCTGTTCTATGCATAAAGCAGACTTTGCTCCCCAGATGTAATGGTGTAGGGAGAGGGTCTGAGTCAGTTTGGGTTGGTGCCTGTAATTCTAGCACAACAACTAGCTCTCACCGAGAGTTCAACAGGCAGTGAAGCAACTTTGCTTAAAAGACAATAGTTTATTAAACCCATCTCCAGCAAGAAAAGGACAAAACCCCAAATGAGTGAAAGAATTAAAAAGGTAAAGCTGGTCAATGAGAGGAAGGCTGTGGATGTGGTTACAGATGATCAAGACCGCTTTTTTGCCCATGCAGGTGCATCATGGCAGTACAGCAGCCATCAGCTTGTGTGGTGTCTCACTGAATGCTTTCATTTCTTGTCACTCTTCTAGGGAGAACCCCCTTGTCAAGGACTTTGTTCTTTCAGTTTTGGCCTCAGATTTTGACCTTCATTGTCTCTTATGACTCTATCGTTGTAGACTTTTATTTCCTGCAGTTGTTTTCCTGCACAATCCTGAAAACAGGATTCTTTGGTCTTGGATATTTCTTCTCTGTATCTAAGATTTAAAGTCTCTTCTGATGACAACTCAGACTGCCAGTAATGCCTATACAGTTGCAGTCATCATCTCCGGCCTCAGCAGTTGCCTCTCACAGCAGTGTTTTTCTTTCTTAGCAGTTCTCTGTTAGTTGTGACCATTCACAGGTGCCATTTTTAACCATCACTACATCGTATTTTCTTCAAGTTCCTAAGGACTTTAATTTATGTGTCTTATTTTCCAGATTTTGTTCCACTAGGAACTCTGTACTCAGAGAAAAGCTTTGGAAATATCAAAAGGTGTCCGTATTCCATTCCAGGACACAACTGTCTTTAAATTCCTCTGAAAAGTTCCTGCTAATTTCTACTGCAGTGTCACACAAGATGTTTTAGCGCTATACAAAACATCTGACTGTTCTAGGAGATGGCTGTTACCGCCACACAAAGGTTTGTGGGTACTCTGACATAAAGTCCCCCCGATGAAACCCTGCCACGTTTTACCGATTTACTACTCAGCTGGCTGTAGCTGCATGCCCTCAATTATCCTTTTCTTCAAAGCACTCCTGAGATCAGTCAAAAGGCCTTTTTTTGCCTGGATCACACTTCCCTCTGTTATCTCTGGATGCCATACTCAGAATGTGCCAGTAATTGCGTGCTCCCGTAGCTTGACAGATGTACTAACAGATTGCTATGAGGCTCACTGTTCAACAGGCCAATTTTTTGTGAAAAAAATAAAAATTTAGGGTGGCAGCTACCTTGTGATTTGAGCATGCTTCGCTGCTTCAGCTCTGGATTTACTGCAGGCATCTCCATTACAACCTCTCTTGCCTTTACTCTGGACACTTGCCCTTACGCTCAACAGCAGCATCTTTGCTGAAGCCTGAGGCAACATGCTACTTATTTTGGAAGCGGCATCACGAGTCCTGTCTGCTCAAGGATAAATCGTGCCATTTTATTTTGTTATTTCTGTTGAGCAGAGGACCTTTAGATGTTTGTTTCAAGAAGGGTCAGGAAGTTCATCAAATCCGTGTGTCCCAATGGAACTTTTCATAGATCATAGAATCATAGAATGGCCAGGGTTGGAAGGGACCTTAAAGATCATCCAGTTCCAACCCCCTGCACAGGCAGGGACATCTTCACTAGATCAGGTTACTCAGGGCCCCATCCAACCTAGCAGTCTTGAACACTGCTAGGGATGGAGCAGCCACAGCCTCCTTGGGCAACCTGTTCCAGCATCTCAGTACCCTCAGAGCAAAGAGGTGTTTCCTCATGTCCAACCAAAATCTCCCCTCTTCAAGTCTGTACCCCTTTCCCCTTGTATTCTTGCTATACACACATGTAAAAAGCCCTCCCCTAGCTTTCTTTAGCCCCCTTCAGACATTGGAAAGCTGTTGGATGGTCACCTGGGAGCCTCCTCTTCTCCAGGCTGAACAACCGCAGGTTAAAGGCACCTTCTACACAAGATCCTTCTCAGTATGACCTCTCTGACTAGCTATTTTTATAGTTAATCCCACTGATCTAACCTTTCAGTGCTATTCTACCTGCATGATACTCTTCCCAAAGTCTTTCTGCACAGCTAAGTATGATGTTTAGAAGTTACTACCCTTCACTTCTGAGCTTATTGTACCCAAATATTTGGAAGGGCATTGTTCAACCAGTGAAGTGAATAATGCTCAGCTTCACTTGTAATTGTGGAAGGGTCACCTGGCTCCAAAGTGGTCTTAATAACTTACACAATAGACTTCTAAGACTTGTCTGCTATCTCTTGCTCTGCAAAAAATGCACCTCACTGATATTTAAAATGTATCTGTTCTTTACATGGTTTCTAGATCAGTGATCAATATACTTCTGAAGCTCTTACTGTGGAGCCAACATGCCTTACTGGTTGGTAGCTGAGTAGGTTGTGCTGTGAAACAAAGCTCTTCTGTCCAGACCTCATCAATGAAGTCTGGAAGTCTCCTGAGAAGAGCAACATAACAGAGTTACCCTACGTTTTACCATTGTTCAACTCCCTAATAACATTCATTTATTGCTCTTGGTCCCCAACACTTATTTTATCTCAAAACCTAAGACACCCCACTCACAATTTGCACCATTTGACCATTTCTGGCCAGGAATGTCTTCAGTACGAACTTGTGCAGAGGCCGAATTATCTCTGGCCCCACAAGAAGTAGTCCCTCCAGGTCATGGCTGAGGTCATTACTAGAGTGTTTTCTAAAGGCTTGTCAGTATTCAGAGCGTATCATTTGTTTGTTCTTGGGGCATTTAACCCTGCAAATTGCTGAACACTTCTGATAGATACTTAGCACCATCAACTTTCATTTGTATTAAGATAAAATTGAGGACACTCAATCTGTCTTGAAAATGTTTAGTATTTCGTAAGTTTAAACCTTGGCCAGCTTTTTTTTTCACTTTACAGTCCCTAAAGAATCTTAAATGTAGTTAGAAAAATTCTGCTGAAGCCCAACTGGAAGGGGCACTCATACATGCTAACGGTGTTTAAAACTGTCTGTCAATGAGGTATTGAGTCGCTGAGGCTGGTTTTTAATAGCTTTTTCCAAATCAGTAAATAAATGTTATTTCAATCCCTTGCAATGTATATTTAATTAAAGTATACTTTTAATGCAGGAATCATTGGATATCTTTCCTGAACATAGGGTAAAATAATACCTTGGGCTTAGGAGCTCTTTTCAAAAGTCTGGTGAGGGCTTAACATTTATCTGTGCACTCCTTGAAATCAGAGATAACCAAATGATAAGTGGATAACTCTTTTTTGCTCGGTTTTAATACCGTGAAGGCCTCCCAGTAAATATTCCTGTTGGAGTTGATGAATAGCTACTTTGGGATGCTGCAAGCTCCACTCAACATGTTTATGGAATACCTTCCATTTACACAGACCACTTTCTCTTGATCAACCCCGTAAGGATCAAGGGAGAGAAAAAAAACAATAGGCTGCTTTTTTATCTTCTTTCCCCCCTCCCCCTGGACACTTGTTTTATGCTCTGTTTTATGATTGTGGCAAACTGAAGCTGCTGGGATTCAGCCTGGCTTTAACCCTGGAAGATAGCGTCCTCCCAAACAATAAAACCATCCAGTTAAAGGATCCATTAGCCATTACTTTTCCTTTTAACATGGAAGCCACACTACACAAGGAAGAGTTACTCAGAATCAATAGGAAGAAAGGCCTTTCAGCCCAGCTCACACAACAACCGCATTTTTAATACACTTTTTCAGCTGTAACTTTACCATAGCATCAAATGCTTATAGTTTCTTTACATGGCAAGTGGCAGCAGGCCATTACACTGCAACACCACCCTTAAATCTTTGCAGTACACTCAAGGCAGGGGAGATGGCCCAGGGTTGTACTTCTCCCGTATGGGCTTCTCTAGCTTTTTCAGACCTGCCCGATGGCTGAAATACAGTGGCTGTAGTACCAGTGATGAGGGGAAATGAAAAGCAGATTAATTACAAGCTATAACATACGCTGCTATCACAAACTTCTTTCCTGCAAGTGAGTGGGAGGTGAGTCTGATTCACACACTCCAAGCTAAATGGATTGGAAGTTTTGAGGGAAAGAAGAAATCTTCTAGATCAGAGTGCTATGATTTTAATGTTTTTATTTTTTTTTTTTGTTTGGCCTTCTTACAGCAAAATTCATGTTTTATTCCTTAAAATCATTCTACCCTAAAATGTTGATAGCCCCAACTATTTAGATGCAGATGAGGCTCGATGCTGTGTTCTTTCTATGGCACATTACATTTCTGCATGCTTATTATTATTCATCACCTTTAACTGTGTTACATAGGAACTGTTTTATGGCCTGTGACATGTGGAGTAGATGTTCTATGCACTGTTTGCAATTGAACATCTAATTCATAGTAGCCTACAGTGTGAGGAACGGCTCACAGATGGTTCCAGATGGTCCTTTCCAGTTCTGTGTTCTCTCGTTTCTATTACAGTGAAAGCAAAAGGTAACTGGCAATCTCTACAACTTCTGTGGACTCACAGTGCTCTTTGCTCTCCATTTCCTTTGAAAGAAAGAAGGAAAAGTATGTTACTCGAAATCAAATGCAGAAATTAAGAGTGAAATACAGGTTAAGTATAAACAGCATGAGAAGTTATTCTGCCACAGTCAGTCAGAAGGTTCTCACTGCTGTAATTTTATCATTTGCTTTGAAGAGCAGTGCTTTGTACCTGCTACCAAATCAAAAGCTCACCAAACATTTTCATCCTTTAAACAATATCTGAGAAGAACATACTGGATCTTCCATGGCACTAGCAGATTTAAATCGCATTACCCCATGCACAGGAAAGTGTCAACATTTTCTAAAACTAAACAGACGTATCTGTCTGTCTTTATCTGTATCTCCATAATAACTTTGTACATGAAACACTCCGTGTCTTGTAAAACAGATAGATGACACTGCTGCTGCTGTGTAAATACTCTGCGCTAATGTTCCCACGTGCTTTAAATAACACACACACGTACGCTCGAACGCAGAGGAATGAAGCAACCTGTCAGGGGGAAGCCTCAGACCGGAAAGGACCTCTGAAATGCAGAAGTGGGAGAACAACACATCCGCCACAGGAAAGGTCACAACAATCTCCACAGCAATCAATTCTGCTGTTTTGGCTTGTCCATGGCAGACAGACACATGCAAAACACGTCCTAGTTAGCAAGGCCAGGGTAGTACTGAGGAGCTCACTCTCCACATAGTGCAAATCACTAAGTGTCATTCTCCTTCAGTCATTAGTTACAGGGATAAGGATCCAGTTAAGCCCACAGCAGTTTGGAAGCTCCTGCATAGGGAAGTTCATATGTGTATGCTTCTGTGATCATGTTGGTAATTGTAAGCCTTTGGGTTCCAGCTGGGGATGAACAAAACTCTAAATCCAGGAACAGGGAGTTGCAGGACAGACTTTGGGCTCAGACCAAAATTCTGTAGTTCAGGCCACCTCTGCTCTAAGACATTGGGGTGGCTGTGGATGCATGGTGATGCTTGCTGGTGTCAGTGCAAGCCACAGTCAATCTAGATTGAAACAAGGGTGCCAAGGAGGCAACAGGACTGGTCTTGCAGTTTTTGCTGGATCAGAATTTCCTTTTGATTGAAACACTCTGCTACTGTCGCTACATATTTCAAAACTAGAATTTCCTGCATGCCAGCACTCTCTAGCTGGAGTGTTCCAAAGCAAACCAACCTTGTCATTTATCAGCTTGAACCAGGCAAGCATCTCAGAGCTGAGAAGGAGAGGTGAATCAGGAGACAATTGTCTCCTGACATCCCAGCAACCTATGGAAAATAAGGAGCTGTAGTGCTTTTAAGATGAAATGATTTTTTCCTGAAGACTGAATATTCTTGACCTGTTCCTCAAGGTGTTTTAGTAAAGGTAAATTTTGCCTGCTCTGTATAAACTCAGTTGCAGTATTTCAGCCTGCAGGAGTACTTGTCTAGGGATAAAAAACATTGAGTGTTTTTGCTCCATTGGAATAAGCAATGTGTAAAGAAGCCTTAATCTTACATCTTTTTTCTGCCATGGATTTCAGATGTTGTGAGTTGTTTTTCTTTTCTTCTCAGGCTGTTCAGGTCTCAAAAGTGACCCTGACAATAGAATTTCTCTCACTTTTTCTGAGTGTGAATAATCCCAGTTATTTCTGTGCTGATACTTCATTTTTATTATGGATTTACTTGAGCCTAAGAATCTTGAAACAGCACCTTTTATCTTAAAATGTTTAAATTTGATTGAGTCACAGTAGCTCTGTTGCTGTCTGGATATGTAGACACACACCTGTTCTTAGCACTCTGTGGCCTTCACTGATGAAGTCTTCAAGCATTTTGCACTCCCAGCATGGCTCTGCTCCCACTGTCCCTGCCAAGCAGGGAAGCATTAGCTGCATTTTGCACATGGGGAACCAAAGTGTGGCACAGAGCTAGTGGCCTCTTCAGGGTTGCCCAGGAAGCCCTAGTTCAAGTTCATAGCAGTATCTACTAGGTTAATATCTCAGCAGTTGTGGGAACAAAGTAAAAACAACCTTGTTATCTCACTTTTGAGTTAAATTTGACCCTGACCGTGGTTCTTTTAAAACATGTTTAAAGTTTAAGCATGGAGAATGTCGTTCTTACAAAACACACCTGTACAAGCAAATCAACTTGATAGCTAAGGGCAAGTTCTCTTACCAGTCTGTAATAAAAGCAGACTGATGAAGCTTCAGGGACTTTGATAAACCAGCTTTGGGTTCGTGGCGGTGGAATTTGCAGGAGTGAGTGAACCAGCACACACACACCAGTAGGCAGCTGCAATGATAAAAAGGTACAAAGTTTTGCCTGCTGGCTTTGAAAGAAACTACTTGATCTTTTTCAAAAGGCACTTTTCTAGTTGGCCCTTCAGCCTGTTTTCCTGTGGGATGAGTATACACCATCAATTAAGTCACTGAAGTTCACATGTACAGTGAATCCCATATATAACCTATTGTAATACATCCCCCTCCCTGTTTACAGAGTTTGTAAAATAAACGTTAACAGGATGGTGTAGAGACAAAGTCAGTGACTGGATGGGGCAGTCAGCTTACAGATCCCATTATGGCTGATTCCACCTGAAGCTTTTCTAGTCTACATCATCTGGTACAGTCGTACCTGTCTACCTTCTGTTCTGCCATGTGAAATGGGCATAAGGATGTTTTAGCTGTAGTTATCCAGCTATGAGAATTATTTGTTTTAGAAGGGACCTTTGGAGATTACTGTGCATAGCAAGGCTAAATGTGAAGTTAGACATGGCTTCAGGGTTAGATCAAGGCATTCAAGGATTTCATTGCTTCTGGTGCCTGAGACCTCAAGCATCATATTATGGGTTAAGGGGGAGGAGGCTGGGGAGCCCATGGGACAAGATCTTTTGTATGTTAGTCCCTATTCCAGCCATTTTAGGATGCTTCATCCGTCTGAGCATCATGGGGCATGGGGCACTGCACATAGGTGGGATGTAGTCTGTACTCCAGACTGTCTCTTTGCTGTTTAGGAGACAGAGGATTGTTCAGGTTGGAAATGTCCTTTAAGATCAGCAAGTCCAACCACTAAAGGTCTACTGTTAAAGCACATCACAGAACCACAGAATTACTGAGGCCGGAAAAGCACTCTGAGCTCAAGTCCAGCCTATGGCCTAACATCACCACAGCAGCCAGACAAGAGCGCTCAGGGCCTCAGACAGGCTGTCCTTCAACAGCTCCAGGGCTGGGGACTCCCCCACTGCCCTGGGCAGTCCAGTCCAGGTTCTGATCACCTTTTCCATGAGAAAGGGCTTCTTAACATCCAACTTAACCCTCTCTTTATGCAGCTTCAGGCCCTGCCCTCTCATCCTGGTTCGAGTTGCCTGGGAGAAGATCCTGACCCCCACCTGACTACAACCTCGGTTCAGGGAGTTTTATGAGGGAGCAGATCCCCCCCTGAGTCTCCTCTCCTCCAGGCTAAACACCCCTAGCTCCCTCAGTTTCTCCTCATCAGATTTTCTCCCCAGCTTTGTTGCTCCTCTGGACCCGCTCGAGCACCTAAACCTCTTTCTTTAACCAGCCAGGCCTAAGCCAGAGGTGGCCCACGAGAGAGCAGCGAGCACAGCACCACCCAACAGCCGTGCGTGCCTGTCCCCTCAGGCTCCGACCCTACGGCAGGGGCGGCAGCAGATTCCGTGGGGGCAATCACAGCCCCCTGGAATCGGCTCTGAAGCTGCCATCTTGTTCTCTGAGCACTTCCTCAGAAAAGAGCAGGAGAAGCTTCTGCCCACGACCCGCACCNGAGCCCGCGCGGGGCGGGCAGACCCCCTCAGTGCGTGTGGGGTCAGTTGAGCACTCAGCACCGGGGCCGGTCGTGTTTCTCAGGCTCCATCCTACCCACTGGAAATCTCCCTGCCCTCTGGAAGCCCTTGATGAACTCTTGGTTAGTGTCCCCGAGAGCTGTTGTGGTAGCTGGGCTCTTCCATCACCGGCTTCTCGGGGGCTGTGTGGAGAAGCCCGTTAGGCCGGGTTTGCCCGTGAGGCTTACTCTGTCCCTGCGAAAAGGGAATGGAATCATTGGATGTCTTCAACGAGGTCAGATTGCCCAGGGCCTCGTCCAGCCTGACACTGAATGTCTCCAAGAATGAGGCATCTACCATCTCTTTGGGCAACCTGTGCCCGTGCTGCTCTCACTGTGAAAGAACTCTTCCTTATATCCAATCTTTATCTCCCTGGTTTTGTTTAATCCTGTCACCCTTGTCCTGTCACAAACGGTCCTGCTAAAATGTCTCTCCACGTATTTCTTGTAGACTCCCTTTCTGCACTAGAATTTACTAGAATTACTAGATCTGCCTTTTCTCCAGACTGAACAACCTCAACCCTTGCAGCCTTCTTTGACAGCAGAAGTGTTATTATCATATACAACTACCATTTCTCATCTCTCCCCAACACCTGATTTCACCAGCCTGTGTTGCTGCAGGGTCTCCCCAGACCAGTTCTGATTAAGTCCCTGCTGGTTACTCGTTGGCATATATGGGTGTTCTTCAGGAGCCGCTTCAGAATGGGTGTCTTGGCTGAGAAGACATAACGTGCATATCCCACTGGTTTGGCACCACCAGCGTGATTAGAGGACGTGTCACTTGCAAAGGCCAGTAGCCAGTGATAGTCTTGCAGTGAAACTAATGATCTCGCCAACCAGTCTGGGTGTAATTTTCATTCCTTTAAATATCTTCTGCTATGTGAGCTGTGATCCAGTGGGGTTTTCTCTTTTTACTTTGAGCTACTCCACAAAGGATTCTTCAGCCCCTTGTAAGGCATGAATTCCGTTAGGACATGATGAACCACAGTCATTAGCCACAGTGTGACTGCTGGAACTTCTGCATAGCTGTGAAAAAGTACCTGCATGTGCAGAAAATGGAATTGCTCTGCTCTTGTACAGATTGCTGTCACACGGGTAGAAGGCCTGAGGAGGGTGGACTGAATGAGTCAGGAAGGTTCTTCAGAATCAGAGCAGCCTTTACCCTTACTCAGCTCTGTGATCAAACATCTGACATACTGTCTGCTACTGTCTGCTGTCTGTGCCTCTCTTTGTTGCACTCACCTGAAGATCCAGGGAGATGTCAGTAGTAGTATAAGGCTGGAGATGACGTGGTATGCAGGGCAGTGGGAAAAAGCAAACCTTTGGCTTACAGGCCACAGAGTTGACACAGACTGAGGTTGTGGGCCAGCCACAATTGTCTTGGGACTGCTGTTCTCTTCTGCTGGCACATCATCTGCCTGCAACAATGTGCTGACTGAGCCTGCTTGTCTATTACAGTGCTTATCTGACCACTTCTTTGCCCTGTAGAGCATTTCTGTGTTTCAGTTTTGGATTATAGGAGATAGTAACTGTTCCTGCCCATCTTCACTCAAGGCAGGAGCAGAAGCAAACAGACTTTCATGAGAGCACAGATACCACCCTAGGGTGTGGGAATGAGTTCTTTAGGATCCTTGCTGCAGGCTGTGAGTGTCTCTCTGGTATTCATGAAGTTCATGTTAGCACAGTATTTAAGCTTTGGCTGTGGTATTTGATAGCACAAGAAGTGGTATTCAGTCTTCCTCTCCCCATAACCAGACTACACATGTGCTGTGGGTAGTACCCCACAAACACTAGAAACTTAGAGAAAGTAGGATTACTGTGCCTTCATATTAAAGACTATTAGAAGAAGTTTGAGATGAATGAGCTCTCTTCAGAGTCTTGGAAATGATGAGGAAGTGCTTGCAGGACTGCCAAGTACAGCTATGCATCACAATGCCTATGGGTAAAAATGTGTATCAAAAGACAAATGGAATAGCTTAGAAGATTTAAAGCTTTAGCTTCTCTTTCTCAGCTTCTTCAGGAAAGGATATGGCAGCAAAACTAGCAGCAAAATGTTCTCGGCATCAGCAAAAAACTCTAGTGCTGTCAGAAAGATCTGAGATGTGTTAAACTCCTGAAGGTGCAAGTTGAAGTCACATCAGATCTGATTGCTCAAGGAATTGTGTGCCCTGAAATTTCACGTGAAGCCATGCTCAAGAGCTCATTGAATATCCCTTGAAAGTAAGAGCCTACTTATGGTCCAAAACAGGGGGGTCAGAAGCATTCCTATTTCAAAAACAATTCTCTTGCTATTGTAGCAAATATGAACAGTCTTCTGTTGGTGGCATGGGACAAAGAACTGTGGCAGTGCATGTGGCCCCTTGAAGGACCCATGGGAGTAGCTGGTCCCACTGCATAACAAAACAGTGCCCAAATACTGGAAACTAGGAGAGAAAGACTTGCTTTACTCAGACCAGGATGAAGAAAGCAGACAGCAACAGCTTCATGTCATCACTGAAATGTTTGACACAACCTACGTCTTTCACTGTTATCGCTGTTGCTTATTGCAGAACCAGAGTTGGTTTTATCATCGCAGAGAGACTTTATATGAGTGAACAGATTTCACCTGGAAAATCCCCAGAAAATAATCACACCCCAACAGACAAGCCCATTTGTTCCACCAGCATTTTGCCACTTACACACAAATAGCAAACAATTTAAATTAAAACTTACTGAAATAAATGAAGGAGACAGTTCAGACCTCAGCTCTTCTGTCTGTTTGGGAAAGATGTGAAAGGAGCTTATTTATACAAGCTGTTCTGTCCACTCCTAGTGAAACTAGTCTCTAGGTAGTCGCCACCATGTCTTGAAACTCAACTGGGTGTGTGAGGCAGGTGTTGGAATGAGAGTGCAAATGTGTCTGTGGTGCCCTTCTCACACCCTCTTTCATGTTAGAGCTATTATTACCTGTTTAATAACAGCAAATCTGGAGCTTGGCAAAGCTCAGTGTTGCATTATGCTTCAGCTAAAATAGGGATGAACTCCTTCCTGTCTACTGAATTTTACTGTAGTGACCTCATGATAAATGATCCCACGCTGTCACGGTGAGAGGCCAATTTTCCCCTCTTACTTTGTGCTTATGGCTAGCTGGGATGCCACTGGTTTCCCACACAGGCGGTTGGGACAGCTGTGTGCACTGCCCGTAGATGAGAGCCTAACCCCACTGTGACGTTTTTCCTTGACTTGAGATGTATTTGGTCTGTTCTCAGGTCAGATAATCTGGGTTGGCATTGTGGCTGTGACTGTTAGGCTGGATGTTTTTTCTCTGTGTGTCATTCCTAACAGTCTTCCTTTGCTATTCAGCACAACTGGAAATAGATTAGGAGGAGTGGCTGAAAGAGCTGAGCTGTTTATTCAGAAGAAATGAAGTTCAGGGGAGACCATATCACTGTCTCCAACTACCTGAAAAGAGGTTGTAGAGAGGTGATAGTTGTTTTTTCCTCGTAGGTAACAAGTGATAGGGTAAGAGGAAATGTCTACAAGTTGCACCAGGAAAAGTTAACATTAGACATTGAGAGAAACTTCTTCACTGAAAAGGTCATCAGGCCTTGAAAGAAGCTGCCCAGGGAGGGAGTTGTATTGCCATCCCTGGATGTGTTTAAACATCATGTACATCTGGAGCGTAGGAACAGGGTTTCATGGTGAGCTCGGTAGAGTCAAGGTAATGGATGGACTTGATCTTAAAGGTCTTTTCCAACCTAAATGATTCTATAGCTTATATATTTATGACCTTCTGAATGTTCATACATTCCATGGCATCAATGCTGAGGAGCCGGTTCTGTGCAGTGGTGCACTCTGCAGATCCAGTTGGATCCAGTCACATATCTTTACCAACCTTTTGTGCTGTGTTTAATGGAATGAAGTTGCAACAGGCTTTCTCATCCGTCTCATTGCCCTGACAGTGTTTTGAGCAACTGATATACCCCACTGGGTGTTCACTCAGTAACTTGAACTATTGATATTCTTCACCTTGCACATCATCATCTGATATGCATAAACATCAACACTGCACTAATTGTTTATTAGTTTTGGCTTCCCTTTGAATTTTAGAGTAGGAATCATATTCTAAGAAATAGGTTTTTAGGTCAAATTCTCTCTTGCTTTTCCCATAGTCTGTCATTACATGAACTTGGATCAGGTTTTTTCGTTTGTGTTCTTTGGAACTGCTGTCTCTTTTATCTAAGCATATATCCCAGGCCGTAACAGAACTTGCCTTGCCCTTGGCTAACTTTTTCATTACCTATGATACTGTGTTTTTCCTAAACTGCTGCAATCATCATATTTCTTCTGACATGGCAAGGTTCTGGTTACTCCTTTCTTCCCAAAATGCTGAGATTATGGGGATTTAAATACTCTTTGCTTATTCTGTCTTTATAAAAAATTGGATTTTAGATAGCACATAACTAAAAGAAAGAAATGTAACTCTGTGATAGGTTTCTGACTCTGCGGAATGACAGAGGATGTGCTTTATTTTTAATTGTGGCAGCTCTGTTTATTGCCTTGCTGAGCATGTGACCTGTCCTGAAGCCAGATTCTCTTCCATGTATGTGTTCTAGTTGCAGCTAAACAGGGAAAGGAAATATTTCAAAATGCATTTTCAGTTAGAATACAGTGAATTTATATGTCTAAAGTATTAGAATGCATCAGTAATTCTTGAACAAACTTGCCTAAATTGTCTATATCAGTAGTATTCTCTACCAATGCTGTTACTCTATATCAGTAGCATTCTCTAACCAAATAGCATTTCTGTTCCATTTAAGAGCTAATAGTGGTTGCAGTGTTGTTGAGAGATGTTGGTACAAATAAATCACTATCCTTCCCCCACTAAGTAAGCAGAATCACAGATCTGTCAAGGTTGGAAAGGACCTCAAGATCATCAAGATTAACCTTCAGCCCTGCACCATGATAACCACTAACCCATCTCCTGACATTCCACATCCAGCCGTTTGTTGAATCCCTCTAGGGATGGTGCCTCCACCCCCTTGCTGAGCAGCCTGTTCCAAGGCCTCCCCACTCTTGCTGAGAAGAAGTCTTTTCTAAGATCCAGTCTGAACCTCCCCTGACACAACTTGACCCCATTTCCTCTTGTCCTATTGCTAGTCACTAGGGAGAAGAGGTCAACACTCGCCTCACTGCAACCTCCCTTCAGGAAGCTGTGGAGAGCAGTGAGGTCTCCCCACAGTGTCCTCTTCTCCAGGGTGAACAGCTCCAGCTCCCGCTCCCTTAGCCTCTCCTCATCAGACCTGTTCTCCAGACCTCTAACCAGCACAGTTGCCCTTCTCTGCCCCCACTCCAGCACCTCAACGCCCTTCTGTTCCTGCCGTGCCCAACACTGCACACATTTTTATTTGCTGGCTAAGGTGTTTGTTTCTATGGAACTCTCAATGCTCACAACAATTACTTTCTACAGGAGTATCTTCTAGTAAGGCGCAGAGCATTTCTGTGTAACTGACTTCAGCTGAAGTCACCCACGCAAGTTAGTGAGAATTCTGATTTTCCTTGTAGTCATGTCTTTGCTTCAGCGTTTCTCCCATTCATACTAGAGTGTTGTCCATGTTGCAGGGCACAGAGTGCCAGGCAGTCATTCGTGAGCATTTCAAGCGTGGATTACACGAGTGACCTCATTCATATGCCAAAATGTGAGCACAGGCCAGGGAACAGAGGACTAGGCAAGCATGATTGTAGGAGAAAATACCCCACCAGGGATTGCTGACGCCAGAGTCAGCATGCTGCTATAGGAATGAGCCACAGGCATGATATGGAGCAAGGAGATGCTGGAGCTAGTAAAAAGAATTGCTGCTGTAAATCAGCACTTTCTGCTTGTGTTTGATTCTTGGACAGACGGTGCCTATCCAGGCAGCTGTGAGTTCAGCATTATGTCTCTCTGTTGTATGGAAAGAATTACCTGTGTTTTTCAATATGATCAAACCCCTTTTGTAAACTACATTAACAGGCATTATAAACCCATCACTTCCTTCGTTCCTCGGGGGTCTCTGGTACTGATTTTGAGAGAGTCTTAGGGGAAGATTAATACCGATTTAACTCAGCAGACTTTATTTTAAATACTTCACAATTTCCGGGAATGTAGAAAACTTTCTCCCGAGGGAGGTTCATCAACGTGTTTCCCAAATGTATCTGCAGCAGGTCACTCGGAGTATCTGAGTGCCTTGTTCGACCCGGGGCAGATGGCACACGTATGTCGTTCCTCCTCATCAGTAATACTGCAACAAGTGCTGCTCTCTGCTTGCCTGGACTCTATTGAGAAGTTTATGAATCTGCAGATATTTTTTACGTTAGGCTTTATTCGTACTGCCAAGCTGATTTTTAATCCTTATGCTTCACGAGTTGAATTTCAGCAGATGGGTCATGAGAATTAGTGATTTGCACCTCTTTGTGTGGCTTTTTCTTTTTCCCAGATCACATAGATCTGAGGGTTGTGTTGGCTAGCCTCTCTGCAAGTGATCTATGACTTGCATAGCAAGAATCTATTTAACTGATTTCAAAGCTAAGCAAGTATTAATCCTCACATCAGAGATACAGCTGTCTTTCTGACCTGGAGGGCGAGTGTTTCATTAGTCCTGATTAACTACAGCATTATTCCAGTTTTCCTCTGGTGTGGATTTATATCAGTGTAGAACTTCAGTAATGTGATAAATTAAAACCAGTGTGCCAAAACCTGATTCAGCTGAACTCAAGAGCATCAGCACTGCTGACCTCACATAGCAGAATGGCCTTGTGGAAAAAACCTTCAGTGTCCTCCTATCTCAACTTCCTCATGGCTTTTTGGGTCTGAGAGTGGAAAAACAGCGAGGTGGTTTTTTTTCCTTTTCTTTTTTACTTCACTTTTTGTATGCTCTCAGCAACTTGTTATTGTGCTGTTTCTGCAAAACACGGTATAGATGTATTACAGTGACTGGTTCGAGCAACGCAGCTCTGCTGCCATTGTCTGTTTGGTATTGTTTGCCCTGCATTTGCTAGCCCTACAAAACGATGTGATTTACTGCCTTACTCTTGCCCAACCATAGGGCATTCTTGTGGCTTTAACTTTTTGACATATCCTTAAGAATGGTTTCCATTTGATTTTTTAAAGCAAAATTGATCAAATGAGGGGAAGCTTACTGGTCTGTGTACTTGACCCTTGTTTAACAAAGGAGATTTTCTTACTCTGTAAAACATTTCTTCTCGCTGAGATTTCTAGCTGCCTTCTTATACCTTCAAGTGGTTTTTGGATAGTGTAGCACAGACTGTCCCGTTTGATCAAGGCCATCCAGAGGGACCTGGACAAACTTGACCAGTGAGCCAGTGCAAAAACTGCATGAGATTCAACAAGTCCAGGAGCAAAGTCCTGCATGTGGGGCAGGACAAACCCCAGCACAATGACAAGCTGGATGTGGAGTGGGTTGAGAGTAGCCATGAAGAGAAAAGACTTGGGGGTGTTGATCAAGGAGAAGCTTAGCATGAGCTGGAAGCAAGCTCCTGCAGCCCAGAAGGCCATCTGTGTCCTAGGATGCATCAGAAGAAGTAGGGCAGCCAGAGGAGTGATAGGACAAGGGAAAATGTTTATAATTGGAAGGAGAGTGGGTCCAGACTAGATCTTAGGAAGTTCTCCAGTGCAGGGGTAGAGACTCTGAAATTGATTGCACAGAGAGGCTGTGGCTGCCCCCTCTCTGGAGGTGTCCGAGGCAAGGTTGGATGAGGCCTCGAGTCTAATTGAGAGGCATTGCTACCTATGGCAGGAGGGTTGATTTATAAGATCCCTTCTAACCTGAGCCAGTTTGTGGTTCTGTGATTCCTTGACAGTGGGATTTAACACCATTTCAGCTCAGCGCAGCTCTGACAGTTTTACCAGCTGAGGATTTGGCCCTGATCTCTGCACTTTTAATTTCACACAGGCTCTCTTCCAGCATCTTTGGTCAAGGTTAAATCAGCTTTTCACGGCAGTCAGAGAAAACACCATGGGTTCATTCTATATTGTACATATGAGCCTTTATTTTATTCCTGTCTGTTCAGAGACGTCTGTGTCAAAGTGCCAAGCAGCTATGTAAACACTGAATATCTCCTCGTACTAGAATTACATGGTTCCCTTAGAATCACTTTTGAACTACAGGTTTTAAGGCTGTAACATGAATCAGCCATAACACAGTGTCCATGGTGGCAAATGAAAGCCAAAGGTGACAGACAAGTGACATTGTTCTTGCATACATGTATCATAACCTCTCTCACACAGTCTTTATCCTTTTCTCGTGTGAAAGTGCTGCGTGAGTACCAGCAGAAGGGCTACCACTTGAAGAGCTGCAGTTTGTGTACATGTGAGGAGCCTCCTCTGTGAGGAAAGGTGTATGAACTGTCACAGGAAACTATTCCCTGCGTCCAACTGTAGTGGATTTTGAATAGATTGCTAGCTCCAGCCTTGCCAGCATGAAGTATCTGCCCCCTCAAAATAACCAGGAATGCTGTGCCTCAGGGAAAGCAGTATTTAGGGGGTAAGCACTCAGCTTAAATGCATTCTGCCAAGCTTCTGGGAACCTGCAGCTTATGCTGGGCACCCCTGCGAACTTACTCTGTGGAATTGCTCCAACTGTCTCTTGTCACAGTGCAGTGTGATGTCTTGATTTTAGTATAACAAAGGCAAGCTTGGCTCCAACATATGAAAGACTAAGAAAAAGGAGTGGAGAGAGCATGCTAAAAGTTTGGGAGCTTTTGAGATGCTTTGGCAGTGGTGGTTGCAGACCTTTTCTATTCAAAACAACCTCATATGAAGATACGAGTGGCCTTATGCTTCCCATAGCTTGCCTTGGCTGAAACAGATCTCCAGCTATCTCCCATTGGTGGATTCCCAACAGGGAAATATTTGGATACCCTGCTAAACCACTTTCGCAATTCCTTTGTACCAGCAGACTGACTTAAAAAAAAAAAACAACAACCACAGCCTGGGCCAAGCTCTGGACTTGCTTTTCAGTTTCCCACATGGGAAACTTTATAGTATGTGAAAAATAGTGGGGGACACCTGCTTCCATACAAGTTATGTAAAGTTCTGCTGGGCTGATGTGAAAAAACAAAATGTTCACTACTTCATCCAGGACCAGTGGAGAGGTTGTGTGCAGCAGGAATGATAATTCGAGCACACAGTTTTTTTATTGCTGTTGCTTCATTTTCCACCTGCCTGAAATCTGCTTTACTGAACAGCCATGTCTCAGCAAATTTCAATTCCCAGGAGCTGCGTCTACCAGCTTCCTGCCATAACCACCAAACCACACATGAAAGATTCCTCCCAGTATGTGGTGTGCTCACTTAGCCTTGGAGGAAGCACAGTCCTGTTGTACAGATCACCATCAGACGAAGTCACTTGAGTCACTAAGAGTCAGGGAGAAATTAGCAATGAAGAAGGGCATGTGCTGTCCCTCTGCTTCAGTCTCCTGGGCGGATCAGCAATGTTGTCCCTATGCACTGCAGCAAGGCAAGAAACATTTTCTCCATTGCACACTGAGAGGGCAGAGAGGAAAACCTCAGATAAGGCTTCTGAAACATCTTTAGCTTACAGTCTTGGGTTTTGTTCCTCCTTTTTAGCCTGTTCTATTCTGCCTTGCCAAATTCCATCTCAGACTGATCGCAATGGTTTCAGAATGCAGTACCTGCAGCCTTGCATGGGCACCTGGCCCTTGAAAGGAGAAGCGATGTTGTGTGACCTCCGGCTTTTCTCAATGGCAGGTTTCAGACAGGAGGGTGGGTTGTTTGACGAGGCTGAGCACTCACAGCTGATCTTGAATGAGCAGGGTGAGCAGGAAGAACGATTTTATATGCAGAGTGTAGAGCTGGGCAATCATTCTACCAGAGCTGTCATTTTACAGAGTATCAGGGTCACCTCCTAGATGAAATACTTGTACTGACAGTATTTGCTATTTGTCCTAAAAGCAGGTTTCTGCCTCCAACTGTTTCCACTACAGCTACACCTACTTACTCTGAACATCCCATAGAAATCTGAATAATGAAAGTCTTTTGGGCCCCTAGCAGGAAAAATAATGTCAGGACATCCTCACGTGTTCAGTGTGTTTGCTGCTGCATGGTTCAAAAAAAAAATCAAATCTTCATTTTCATAAAATTTTACTCTACAGAGAAGCATGGGTCTCATTTCTTCTGCAGATCTGAGCACACAAGTTCCTGAACTTTAATTGCTAGGACTATCAAAGTCTGTGCCAAGCTGAAGGGCAGCCCATTTTTGTCACAATCAGAGCAAAGCCCTTGATGTCCAGCGTCGGCTCATCCAATTATGTCTGATGCTATTATGTCTTTAATCCCAAGATGTCTTTTTAATTGTAACAGATTCTTAGTGCTGCCAGAAAACAGAAGACCGCAGAAAGAAGAGTCGGGTAGACTTTTTGCTAAACTAACCTTTGACGCTCAGGTCCTCAGCTCCAGGCAGAGGTTGCCTGGCTGGTTTGTCCCTTCTGGAGGTGGTGCACTAGCCTACTGACAGGGACCACTCTGCACTTCTGTCTGTGCGCAGAGAACTTGTTGTTGACCTGGACAGCTCTGACAGAAAGACCACTGATTTTCTTCCCATGTTCTTTAACTGTAGGCACATGTGGCCAAGCTAAACCCCCGCAGCGCAACTGTTTTTTCCTATTTACACGTTACTAAGAGACACCAGCTAAGGAGATGTTATTACAAGTTTGGGAATGACCCCATTCTTGGCCCGGGGCCAAGCCAAACATTTTATTTCATTTAAAAAAGCAAAATGTGATAGAGTCAGTAGTTATAATTATGATTGGCAAGCAGAGGTGGAGTGCTACTATGAAACAGACGGGAAATTCCAATAATCCTAATTAATAAGCAGAGTCATTAATTCCACCAGTGGGATTATAGAGCAGAAATGTCAGTCTGTCTGGAGAGCAGTTTGGCCAGGAAAGGGCACAGGAGATAAACGTAAAAAAGGACTGGTTCATCCATCAGGGTACCACGATGTGATAAAGAGGTTCACGCTGAGGTTCTTCTGGACAAATCTTGTTTGTGATCGATCCTTCAAGCTGCATTTCCATAATCAAAAACGGAACATTAAAAAAAAGAAGCACAACCTAACAATACGATTTAAGCAGCAATGAAACAGACCTGGAGGGGGGGAAAAATGATGAAACAATCTTATGAAGTATTCAAAGAAAACGCTAAAGCACATTTAATTGCCTCTACACACAACAAAACATGCTTTCTCTTGGTCGCAGCAGTACTGGTGTAATCAGCTTCTTCTCCTGTGTGCATATACAAGAGGGAATATGCTGCTTTCTCTTTGACAGTCCCTCGTTAGAACATACGAACCACAACATTCTAGTAACAAAATTGCCCTGTTTTTTGTGGTTATTTTCTGAAGAGGGACAGTAATTGCAGAAATTACTATTTTCCTCTCTTTGTACTGCTTATTTCATTATGGACTCTAAATGCTGGCTTGGGACACACTGACTGCACTGGAGCAGAATTTGGAGGGGATGTTACTGACGCACGCACTTGCACTGCTCTGCTTGAGAGTTTGTCAGTGTCTCAGTTGCAGAGATTTATAACTAGGTCATAAAAGCTCACTCCCAGCTATAATTTTCACTTCTTTTAACTTTTATGTCACAAGCACGAAACAGAAGTCCGATTATTTTTTCATAGAATATATTTCATCATAATGCATAGAGATTTATGCACTTAAATCCCATTCTTGTTTGCAAGAGTTACACATCAGACTCCATTCACATGCACCAGCACAGGGATAAAGAGGCAAATCATCACCTGGCTGTCCCTAATCTCAGTGATGCCTACAGAACAATACTGATTTACACCAGACAATCATAGAGTCATAGAATCATTGTGGCTGGAAAGGACCTCCAGGATCATCAAGCCCAGCCCTCATCCCAACATCTCCCAAACCCCTAGACCATGGCCTCAAGTGCTCTATCTAATAATTTTTTAAACACCTCCAGGAATGGTGACTCCACCACCTCCCTGGGCAGCCCATTCCACTGTCCAGCCACTCTCTACGGAAAGAATTTCTTCCTAATGTCCAACCTAAATCTCCCTTGACACAAGTTGAGGCCATTTCCCCTCATCCTATTGTTAGTAATTTGGGTGGAGAGACCAGCACCAGCCTCACTAGAACTTCCTTTTAGGTAGTTGCAGAGAGCAATAAGCTCTCCTCTCAGCCTCCTCTTCTCTAGACCAAGTAAGCCCAGTTCCCTCAGCCGCTCCTCATAGGGCATATTTTCTAGATCTGGCTCAGAGTCAGTGTGCATTTACTGGCTTTGGCCAAACAGGTTGTTTATCAGTATAATTCCAGTATGCTTCCTAAAGTTACGGTAGAGGAGAGGGAAAATCTATTTCAATGTACATAACAAAGCCAGGTAGCAGATATTATAGTCTCAAATGCACCTCTTTTTTTCCTCTCTCTCTGTTAGAACTAGCAGTCTGAGAATCCAAAATAATTGGTAGTGGTGATGTCCATTGGTCTCACTGTATGTCAAGAACCATATAAAGCAACAGCTGGAGAAATGCTAATTTCACAGTAGCCCCCTTTCACGGGACGATTGCAGTTGTGCCGGGTGCAGGGTTTACCATGCGCACTAGCAAACAGACGTTTTGTTTGTTTACGAGTTATATTCCTGTCAGACATCAGGATTTATGCACTGTTTTCCTGTCCGTCTGTATCTGTGAGCAGAGGTGTGCTTCAGCTCCATGAGCACCGTTTACAAACCCTGCGTATTGCTGCTGGGAGAGGAGTCTATAGGCTGCTGTGTCAAAGGTCCACTTCCTTCCTGAGTCTTTAGCAGACCTATCAGAGATTTATGAGGTTTTTTCCACCACCAGCCAACTCTAGGATGATCCTCACATTCAGCCAGATCTTCAGGTAGCTGTGGTGAAAGCTGTGGGCTAGACAATTAAAGGATGATGTAGTTGAAACGGTGCCAAATCCATCCTAGGTACAGGCTTTAAAAAAAACCACCTCAGAAAAACTTGGGTGGCCATGGCGCGCAGACTGTACATGGCACTCAGACTGTACATGGCGCGCAGACTGTACATGGCACACAGAGTGTACATGGCACGCAGACTGTACATGGTGCGCAGACTGTACATGGCACGCGGACTGTACATGGCACACAGACTGTATATGGCATGCAGACTGTACATGGCACACAGAGTGTACATGGCGCGCAGACTGTTCATGGCACGCAGACTGTATATGGCATGCAGAGTGTACATGGCACACAGAGTGTACATGGCGCGCAGACTGTTCATGGCACTTGGTTCTAATAATGCTGTTGCTTTTTTACCAATCCCATTTC
The DNA here is from genome assembly GCA_013397515.1 of Upupa epops. Taxonomy (NCBI): domain Eukaryota; kingdom Metazoa; phylum Chordata; class Aves; order Bucerotiformes; family Upupidae; genus Upupa; species Upupa epops. The sequence continues at coordinate 204,728 of VZRI01000788.1, read as the reverse complement.
CAAGGACTTTGCTGTCTTCTGTGGACACAGCCATGCCGTGTTTCCTTAGCCAATAACTAAGGCCGTGTGAAATAACTCTCAAATACTCGTCAAATACTTGTCAAATCCCAAACCACCGAAGGCCAAGTTTCAGTTTTCATTGTGAACTCAACGTTCACACCAGGACGGTCTGTTGAGAGAGCGGTTAATTCAGGTTCACTAACCTTGCAAACATACTTTGGTCCTATTCTGATTAACCCCACTATTAACAGGCAGCAGTGTTTGAAGAGCAGATGGAAGATGGCTCCTTGTGATGCATTGACAAGGTCTTTGGGGAAGCCAACCAGGCACACCAAGCCTCCACTTAGACACTGTTTCTGAGCACAGGCACTCTTTGCCCTTCAGGTGGGTAACCTGTGTCGGAGCAGAGCACTGAAAGAGCCACTTTACATTACTGTGAAACATGCCTCATTCTCAGCACAGGCATGGAACTAGCTAATCAGAGCTGTATGTATAGAGTGTTCAGACTTCTTGGGCTCCATCCAAGGGTACTTAGAGCTTGGGGTTTTAAGTTACTACTCAGCTATATATTCAGAACAGAATGACAATTTCAACTTCCAAATAAGCTGATTAAAAAATTCCCCTCACCCCCAGCATGCCTGCTCTGAAACGACTCTCGCCATTACAGCATGCACTGTGCGGGGGTGTGCGTGCATGACAAAGATACTTCTGCTTTTGTTTTTTGTCTCTCCTGGCGTTCTATTCCTGAGACATTGTTTTATCACCAGATGAAAGCCTTGGCAAGGAAATATTGCCGTGTGGCTTACATTAGCGATAGCACTAGTCTGCTCCAGAATTACCCACCCAGCAGGCCTTTGAATTTGATTGAATTGACCCGTTGACGTCTCAGACACGGCTGGTCTTTGTTCCATGGCAGACTGTCTTCATCAGGCCATGGCAGGATCCCGCAGAAGCAGCATTCTGTGGGAATAGTGTCACTGCACAGTGTGCGGAACACAGAGTCAGTCGGTTTGTTACCTGGCACCCCAGTGTGCATTTAATGAGTGTTTTTCTTCTTTGGGCTAGTTTTTTTCCCCCTGTGCATGCCAGCTCCAAAGCTGGGGGTCCTCACACCAATTCATGCTACATGGGAAGCCAAAATAGGCAGACAGTGTGTGAAGGGAAACTCTGGGAGCAATACTAAATCTAGTACTGGTTGTGGCACTGTTGAAGCTAATTCTGGCTGGCAAGTATGAGTGAGACTTAGTAATGCTGTAATCTATCACCTCTCACCCTACTGAAGTGTGACAGCACTTGTAAGGCATCCCCTGTAAAAATAAAGCATACCTTGAGAAGTGTTACAAACTGGTATGAGGGAACTCACTTGGTTTGAAAGTTATCAAGGAAGCCAGCCCTCTTTCATGGAGAAGCAGTTGCCTCTAGAGTGCTGTGGATTTGTAAACCATCAGTGCAAAATATTTTCCTCTCTGTCTGTCCCAACAGTTTAGTTTATCTCTCTGTTTCGAAAATGTTCAGCTTCCCATTCTTCTTGTTCTGTTCCAGTGTATTTCACTGCAATGAGCCATGTAAGAGAAAGCAAAAAGCACTCCAGTGTGGCTGAGGTTGAGCTGTGTCCGTCGTACTGAAAAGGGGGAGAAAGCATGAGCAGCCATACAAAAGTAGAAGTGAGGGTGATCTAGCTGTGACATCTGTCACCCTATTGATTACCAGGGTTGATCTGGCTGGCTAGGTGGGTGTCTCCTTCCTCCCTCACTGCTCCATCTGTGTCCCTCCTAAAGCTGCACACTCAATCGAAGAGGATGACCTTCCCCGACAGAGATGTACTGGGTTTTTTCCCCCACTGCATCCTCCTGGAAAAGCTGGCAGGCTGTGACTTGGATAGGTGCACCCTCCACTGGGTGTCTGGATGACAAGGTTGTGAATGGTGCCCCATCCAGTTGGTGCCCAGTGAGCAGTGGTGTGCCCCAGGGATCAGTGCTGGGCCCAGTTCTATTCAGCATCTTTAGTGATGACCTGGATGATGGGATTGAGTCTCCCCTTAGTAAATTCATGGATGACACCAAGCTATTGGGTAGTGTCGATCTGCTGGAGAGGAGGATGCTGCTGCAGAGAGATCTGGACAGGCTGGCTCAATGGGCAGAGGCCAACGGGATGGGGTTTAACAGGGCCAAGGGCAGGGTCCTACATTTTGGCCACAACAACCCCAGCAGAGCTACAGACTGGGGGCTGAGTGGATGGAGAGCAGCCTGGCAGAGGACCCGGGAGTATTGGTTGCCAACTAGCTGAACTGGAGCCAGCAGTGTGCCCAGGTGGCAGGAAAGGCATCCTGGCTTGTACCAGGAACAGTGTGGCCAGCAGGATTAGGGATGTAATTCTCGCCCAGTGGGCACTGGTGAGGCCTCCCCTCGAGTACTGTGGGCAGTTCTGGGCCCCTCATTTCAAGAAAGAGATTGAGGAGCTGGAGCAGGTCTGAAGGAGAGCAATGAGGCTGGGGAAGGGACTAGAGGGAAACGCTAATGAGGGAAGACTGAGGGAGCTGCTTAGCCTGAAAGGAGACTCAGGAGGGACTTTACCACACTCTCTAACTACTTGTAAGAAAGTTGCAGACAGGTGGGGGTCAGGCTCTTCATCCCTGTCCCTACAGGATGAGAGGGCAGGGCCTGAGGCAGCACCAGGGAATGGTTAGGTTGGATGCTAGGAAGCCCTTCCTCACAGAAAGGATGATCAGACACTGGAATGGACTGCAGATAGGGCCATATACTGAGCAAAAAAGGAATTATCTAAAATCGATTAAAATAAATGGTTTTATCCTGAATATATAAATCTACCAGTTATAAACACTGCCACAAGATATTTTGGAGATCAAGAAGAAAATCTCAACCTATCTGGGAAAAGACACAGCACACCAGCTGCAGGAATGAGAGAGCAGGCACAATCAGGAGAAAGGAAGTGATAGTGAATGAGAATGTGGAAGAACTAGTGCTGTCTGAGAAACGAAAACAGGATTAGATGACAACTGGGCAGGGGAAGGAAGAAAGTGAAGGAGAGATGTGCTGAAGAGGAGTCTAGATCATGACATCAGAAAACTAACTGGCTGTGTAGAGATGAGGGCAAACAGATGATGGGAAAGCAGGCACAAAGACTGTATATATCCTGTGCTTTGAAACATAAGAAAGGGAGGCACGGAACAGAGAAGGGTAGGTGGTTAGGGGCAGTTGTCATAGATGATAAGACTGAAGAGAATGAGGAGCTGCAATGTAAAACTGACTCGAGACTGCCTGAACAACAATATTAGAATCGTGAGAAGAAAAGGGACTGTGCATTAGGATCCAGAGGACTCAGATTTGTTAGGCAGAGAGAGAAATGTGCTGGAAGCAGTGAGTGGGATGGTTTCCTGAGAAAGATGAGATTTGTATCCTGAGGCAGCAGCAGGGAAGAGATTAATGAAAGGCAAAGCTGTGTCAAAGAAGGTGAGACCAGAGGTAATGCTGACAAATAGCCAGGGAACACGGAATAGTACATGTGATATTTTTGGTCGTCTCACAGTTACTCTGCTCTCAACACAAGTGCTTTTAAATGCTAGCAGAGCATGTGTCATCCCACTTTAGCAAGGTCGATAAAAAGGCAAACAACCTATTGCTAAAAGTTACTCCATTAAGCTGAATTGCTTCGACCCGTGTGGAAAACTCGTACGGTTCACAGGGCAGTGCTTACGAGTAGTTACATGACAGAAGTTCTGTTTGCTTTTCCATTTTGCTCTTAAAAACATAAAAAACAAGACAAGTTGCAACAAAAAAAAAATACATCTTGAACATTTCAGTAAACATCTGCAATTTTAACCTGTCCAAAGCACTCTGAACTTTGCTGTCGTCTTTACATTTCCCTGCTTTATCCCCGGTCTTTGTTCCCTGATACCATCTTTAATTACAGACATAATGACGTGGGGGTTTTGTGTTGTTGGGTAGTTTTTTCTCCCCAGACCATGTACTCACTGACCTGCTATGGGTCTGGATCAGGCATGAGTACTGGGGCAAGGCATTTTCTTTACTAGTCTTCATTTGTTGCAAAACCAGTTGTTGAAGTGTATAGTGATGGAACAAGGTGGCAGTAGGAAGAAGAAGAGTAAGTCATATGGCTATTATAGCTGGGTACTGGCACACCCAGTCAGATTGTCTCCCTCTTCCTTTACCATTTGCTTCCTGTGCCTTGCTGTCACATCCCGATCCACCAGAGAAGGGAGTGACTCAGGTTTGTGGATTCGCTTGGCTCCAATTAAGGAGGCTGACACCATAGGTCTGCACAGCAATCGAGTTCACTGAAGTTACCAGACACTGAGTTCAGAGAGAGCAGAAATCACCGAAGGTGATTTCAGTACAGAAATCACTGCAGTTACCCAACACCAAACTCAGAGAGCGCAGAAATCACTGCAGTTACCAGATGCCCAACTCAGAGAGGAGAGAAACAGGGAGAAAAGAGGAGATAGGTAACAGGTTAGATCACTGCTCCAGGCTGCAGCAGTGTCTGGCCAGCCTATTACAGACTCGTAAGTCTCACAGATGTTCAAATATATTGGTTTTGAAATGAAACTCCCACTATGTGGTTGAATTATTGCTACAAGTGAAGGACATTCCTCCACCCTATATGGCTTCTCTTTATTGTTCAGCGGGGCTTTCGTGGTTGTTTACTGGTGTATTCGATTTCCAGTGATGGCTAGAGATCAGCATGTCCAAATTCTGGGCTTGGCTCCATTGTATTCCACTTATTCCACATTATTAATGGCTTTTCCTACCTCTTGCATTTGTCCCCAGTAATGGGCTGGGCTAGTCTTGAAGGCCCATCCCTAACCCAGTATCTCATTTCTGAGGATGGGTCAGGGCAAGACGACTGAAGAAGGCTGTGGGAAGGAGACAAATGCAATGAGACTTCCTCAAAACACTCTTCAGGCTCCAGGAATTTGTGGCTCAGGTAGTTCCTGAGCCAGAGATGGGGCCTGTGTTTTCAATAGCTCTGATGGATTTTTCTTCTGTGAATTCATTAATGAATTTTTAAATGCAAGTTAACTTGTGGTATCCCACAACATCCTGTGGCAAGGGGTTAGCTCGCTCTACCGTGGATTAAGAAGGGGAAAAGCTATCTTTTTATTTGTTTGAAAAATGTGTCCGGTTTTTCACTTGATCACCTCTGCCTTGTCCACTTGAAGGAACAGTGCACAGTTGCTTCCTATTCATGATGCTTATGCCACTTAGGATTTTACAGACTTCTTAGGCCAAAGGGACTGGAAAACCCTTTGTCATTCATTATGACAAAGCATATATATTTATATCTCAAACCATATGTAGTCACTCATTACATGGAAGCTAGTCCATAACTTCTGCCAGCCTTGGTGTCCTGCTTGTTGGGTGCAGGGAACAGTGTTTTCCTCCAGCGGCAGTTTGTTCCAGGATTTTGTGTCCAGACAGTACTGGAAGGTGAATTGATAGTACCCTTGAATTCCTGAGAGCTCAGCCAGGTGATGTTTTGGCTCTGAGCCTTTAAGTGGTTCTGTCCAGTGCCTGAAGCAGAGTTGCCAGCTTTGCTGACTTCTTCAGGATGCTCAGTGTTGTACCTGTTTCTCCCTTACTTGTTTCTCACACTGCCTTTTTCTTGTCAGTCTCTTTGCCTGCGTGCATACATCCTCTCTGGCCTTCCACAGACCCCTTCAGCCCAGCTTCTCAGCAGTGTCCAATGACAGGACAAGGGGCAATGAGTAAAAGCTGGAGCAGAGGAGGTTCCATGTAAACATAAGGAATACTTCTTCACGATGAGGGTGACAGTGCCCTGCAACAGACTGCCCAGAGAGGTTGTGGAGTCTCCTCTGGAGACATTCAGACCCACCTGGATGTGTTTCTGTGTGACCTGCTGTAGGTGGTCCTGCTTTGGCAGGGGGGTTGGACTAGAGGGATTTTCAAGGTCCCTTCCAACCCTTGACATTCTGTGATTCCATGATCTGAAGTGCCCTTGTCTGAAATATAGTAAACATAGCTCTAGAAATGTTCTTTACAACAAGGTTTACAACTTCTAATGCCAGCAGATTAGAGCCTTAGTCTAGCTCTGCTGCTTCTCTCCATCCTTTGCTTGCCAGTTCCTGGGCCATCATGACTTCCTACCTGTTGCTTTGTATTTCTACTCACAAAGCTCTAGGGTGTCTTCTCCTTGCTGCCTCCTGCCCTTGCACCCCTTACCTGCTAGTGCAGCCATTGTCATTCCTCATTGCTGGGGAATCGTGCTGCTTCCCAAAGCAGCCTTCTTCAAGCTGATTACTCTGAACACCTCCTGAAAGAGCCCTACCCTTGTTAACACAAGAGCTGCACCTTATCCCCTCAGTCTCACTCAGATGACCATTGTGCAGGGAAAGGGAGGCAAGGGAAGGAGTAGGCAGCCATCTGGTTGCTGCACACGCAGAGATCTTTAGCCTAGCCACAACTTTTGGTCCTGTCAGCTTCCTGCCTCTGAGCAACTACTGACTCAAAGTGAATGCCCTCATTCCCAACTGCCTGTCAGACAAGGGGAGAAATCCTCCAGGAAAGAGAAAAGCAGGAAAAACAGAGACAGATGTGAGATGTCTCTTTCCCTACCCTTTCTTGCAATTGTCTTGAGACCACAAGAGAGCTACCCTCATCTCAGAGCTCCTGCTGTCACTGTCCCACAGACTGATATTCTTACTCCTTTCGGGGTCCATCCGGGACCATCCTGAGTGACATCCCTGTATGTTCGTTCTATAATGCAGAGCTAGAAGGAAGCATGCCATGCATGTAAATCATCTTCTGGTCTGGGCATTGCCTTTATCTCACTTTTTCTCAGGTCTGACTAGTATCCCTCAGAGATGAAAAGATGTCTGCCTTCACCTTGTCTGCATCTGGGCTACACTGCTAGTGCTTGCTTGGGAAATGGTTCTGATGGTTATCGTGTGATTACTGTATTGTTACCTTGGCTACTGCAGCAGAGCAGTACTACGTGCTCGGTGCCTGTGAGTGCTAATTAGTGACAGGTTAAGTCCTTATTACCAAATTGAGTAGCTAAATTTGAGGCAATTATATTGAGACCAGTGATAAATGCTAAATGTTATCATAAAGAGTCTGGTGACTGGCAGTAAGTTCAGTACCACAGGCAACTGCTGGCACTGAGGACACTGAGAACTGCTGCCCAAAGCCATCTCAGAATCAACTCCTCACCTTAATGCAAAGTGCTCTGCTACGGAGCATCCTTCCACCTGGCTCTGAAGGATTTATCTTGGTTAGGAGATCACTGATTATTTTGTGCTGGTTTTTGGCTGTGATTACTGTCTTTTATAGAACTGCACTTAGTGACTTTATAGGGCTAAATTCTGAGCTGCGCATGGGAAGTCCTCTCTGGCTTCAGCGTGTCTTGTAGGTGTCTTCTTGAAAGGGTACTGGAGGATATTGAACAAGGAAATTATTCTCCTTCCTGTCTCGTATTGAGAAAGCAATTCTGATCAATCCCATGGCCTGTGCTGAACTGCGATCAGTGGGCTGGCCTGTCAGTGAGACCAAACTTGGCACGTTGATAAGTTTTTGTGTATACAGATGTGTTTATTTCCTCCTGAATCTAGCACTGAATACAAATTAGTGAGCTGGTACATCCATTCAGCCTTATATTACTTGCATTACAGTGTTGTATTTCCACCAGACTGAAGGTAAGCCTGATAAATCTTTTAGTTTAATATACTCACTGGGATCTTTTTTAATGATAGGTTAATTACATGGAAAAGACACTTTAACTTAGCATTTGCTTGCTACCAGCCCAAGTCTTTGCTGAGGCCAAAATTGGCATCTGTGTGAACTGTTTGCTACACTATTCCCATGGCCTAGTCATCCCTAACTGACCCAAACCACAAATCATTTGCTCATTCCTGTTCAAGCCATCAGTCTAGCCCTCTGGGCTTTGCAGAATCCAGCAATAAATCTATCTCTGATGACCCACGTCTTCTGAACCCTAACCTTAAAATTAAGGTTAATAGTCCAGAGACCCCTTACAGAAAGGGAATTAATCATAAGCCATTTGTCTCTCATAGCCTGGCTTCTAGTCCTACAGGTCACGAGGTGTCAAACAATAAAACTATCTCTTTAGTTCTTGCTATCCCAAAAGTAATCTGAACCCTAACTCTTTAGTCTGTGGTACAATGAAAAGATATTGTTGGTTAGCCTTGATGTCCGTGACATCAGAACCTGATTGACCTGCTGTGGTTTTCTCTGCTAGCCCATGTCCTCGGGAGAGCAAGCCTGAATGAATAAGGATGCTTTCTGCTGCTGTTATGGTTAGAAATGCGATTGAAAGTAGCTGGCATAAATGCTCATTTTATGTCTGTGATGTTAGCAGGTTATAATTAGGAGTAGATCTGGGTGTCAGCTTTACCACTGGATCATTTCCTCTTCAATGAGGCAAAGAAAAGGTCTGGAGCCAGGATCATCTAGTTCTGGAAACAAAGACACCTATGCACAGCACGGGCAGATGCTGCCATATCCTTTGGATGTGAAAATGCTGATCTGAAAAATCTAATCTCAAATACACAATGCTGTCCTGATCATTACTTTGCTGTCTATGTAGAAACAATCCCCTCCAGCTTTGCAAGTCACAGAAGTCTAGTTTGTATTCAAAGCCCTCTTGAAAATCCCCCGTATTTCTGAGGGGCAAAGAATACCAACTATCTGATCTTCCTGAGCTGTCAATCACCCTTTGCCTGGAGGACTTGCAGAAGGAAGGAAAAAAAATTGTCTCAGACTGTTCCCTGCTTCAAATCCTCCCTAATTCCAAAAGATGCCACTATAGAGGCCAGACCTTCTGGTACTTCTTCTACTGCTTGGTCTTTGAACATAGGGAATTTTCATGCCTGTAGTAGGATCTGCTAGGTAATAACAACCTGAAATACCCGGTCTGTGCTACTCTCAATACAAAATCTAACCCAGGACATTCTCTGTGCTGTCAAAGGGAAGGATGCATCCTGATACAGACTTGAGTATGAGCTCTGAATGCTAGAGTTTAGTTTAACTTCACTGGTAACTTCAGAAACCGAGAAACTCTGTCACTTACTCTGCAGAAAAACTCTAGCTTTCCAAATGTTGCAGGGGCCAAAGGATTGTTGAAGGTGTGGAGGAATGGCTTATCATTAGTTTATTTCAACCTGCCATTCTTTCCTCAGCTTTGGGCAGTGCTTAGGACGGAGGAATCCTGACTGTAGCTCTATTGCCCAAACTCACAGTTCCTAGGGAGGGAAGGTGATGGATGAAACCAGCAGAGACAACAGGCTTACAATGAGTGTGATTCCTTCTATGGGTTTCTGGGCCTTTCCTTCAGGGTAGGGTTTAGGCAATGAAAACCGTGAAGGTAATTTTCTTCCTGAATCTTACAGTCACTGAGAAAGTAAGATGTGGGATGAAGTAAGTAGGGAGAAAGAAGTATGACTAATTTCTTACCCCTCATCAGATGCAACTAGATTAAAATAGACTAGGACTAAACAACATGCAACTCATGGGAGCTGTAAAATTAATCACAAACTATTTGACCTGCAGGCTGCTTACCTCATGTCAGTTGTGCTGGCAGGTTCCCAGAATAAGAGAAGCCCCTGAAGTTCTAGACTTCCTTTCCACCTTACTTCTGCCCCAAAACACAGGTTCTTGAAGTGCTGAAATTACCGATGAGTTAGGGGGTTTTTTCCTGTTAGTTCTGTTCTTCATGTTACCTGTTATTGCTTGCAAGTTAGAAGCAATGGAGCTATCCAGAGATTTCCTCCCCCTCAGTCTCAGTCCCAGAAGGGAAGTTTTCCTCCTTACAGAAACAAAACCAAAATCATTCCTGTCAAATGACCACGGCTCTGGCACAAACTGTAAGATTCAAGAGTGCTATTATTGCTTATTCTTTAAAGAAATGCAGTATCTTTCTGCCTAAAATGATGTCCAGGAATCTGTTATTCCTGCATTTACCACCCAAAGCACAAGGTGTGCCATAGGGACAAACATTAGTCCTTATGGTCAGCTCTGTGTTCTGGATCGATTTTTCCTTTGTAATGTTTCAGTGGTTATGCAATAGTGTTTGTCTAGAACTCCAGCTTTCCTGTGGAGCAAGACATACTGCTTCTCTCCATAAAAGTCGCCTTGTTCTCTTCTTGTTCAGCCTTCCTCAGTGTAAGCATCGTTCCTCCATCACTTTTATCCTAGGTAATAAAATGGCAGGATTTCATTACCCTCCAGTAAAAGAGGCGCTTTATTAGGAGAAGCCTGTTCACAGATGCTGCAAGTCATTTCCAGCTAGCGCTATGACTACATAATGCAAACAGACTGGTGCCTCCTCCAGACTGTCTTCTCTCGGAGCTCCCGCTCCATGCGTGTTGCTACATCTCTAAAGAAAGACTGAAGCAATCTACACAACGATTTGCACCTTTCTCAGACGGTGTGGAGACCTCAGAAAGGAGAGGTTTGTTTGTCAAAGGAGAGGTTTGTCCTTTGGCTTACAACAGCTGTGCTCCTGTGCCTAGGCCCTCTCAGAAGCAGCATTTTTCAGCTATTCTTTTCATTGTCGTGCCGTTCAGCTGCAGTCTCTGATTCAACTCAGGGTGGAAAGGAAGAGCAGGGAGAGAAGAAAACAGAATATGGTGGAGGTCACGGAAGGCTTCATTCTAGACTCTAATCCTGACTCAGATTTCATTTCTGCTGATAGCAAATCTTTGGTTTAAACACTGCTACACCAGATTTGTACCAGCTGAAGTAGAACTCAGACTAGCAGGCTCTAGCAGATCCTCTCTGATAAATGCTTTGATTGCATCTTTCAGATTCTTTAGAAACAGCACAAGTAGTGATGGATTTGGCCCAGTGTTCCTCTCAGGGGATAACACCCAGCCCACTGGTTCCCGGGCTGCATTGTTCTACAGAGAGAGGTTTATTTCCTGAACTCTGTGCAGAGTTGATGCAATGTGCCCTCTGCTTGCTCCTTCCTCCAATCTGTTCCAGTAATTTGGCACCACTAAGAAAAGGTGGACAGATTTCATGCCATTTCATTTCAAACACACACACTGCTGAGGTGAGGACAGAACTCCAAAGGCATAGATTTGTTTGCTTTTTAAAGTGGATAAAATGCCAGTTTTGGTTGCTGTGAAGAGAAGGAAGTACTGAATTAACCATGTGTGGGTTCCTAGCTGTGGCCCGGAGCATCACCCTGGCTGAGTTATGAAGAGGGGAGAAGTCCCCTCTCGGGATCCCACTTCTTACAGTGGATCTCACTTACAGCTGCACCACACATCCACACATCTTCTGGAAAGCTCTCTTATTCCCTCCATTCTCCCAGGAAGCAGTTTGGGTGTGGACATCAGTTTTAGTCCTCACATTTTTGCAGACATGAGATCATGTCAGCCTGCTCTCTCTGTAACAAGGCAGTTGCTGTATTAATCTGCTTTGAGTGATGTGTCTTCAGGAGTCACTAGTTCCTTGTCTTTTCCTTTTTGGATGGTGTAACCTGGAGCAGAGCGAGAGAAAGGACAAAAGGAAACGACTTCAGCAGAAGTTGAGGTTAAACATTAGAAAAATCTTCATTGAAAGGATCATCAAGAGTTGGAACAGGGAAGTGGTTGGATCACCATCCTTGGAAGTGTTTAGAAGTCGTGTAAATAAGGAGTTTAAGGATGAGGTGTAGTGCTGGGCTTGGTAGAGGTAGGCTAATGGTTGGACTCTATGATCTTGAGGGTCCTTTCCCACCGAAATTATTCTAAACTTCAGTGCAAGTGGCTTTCAGGTTTTTTTGCAGCTGTCCAAACGGCCTCTTCAAAATCTGCCTGTGTGTAATAGCCACACACCGTTGCCCCTCCACTTTGGCTCGAGCTCACCTCCTCTTGCCACTGTGTACTAAAGCCAGGGCAATAGCAGTGGAGTGTGTGGCTCTGGCCTCACATTAGCAGAGGTAAAGCTAGGTAATGGTGGGTGAGGACAAAGCAACTGGCACGACGGAGAGATCTGGCAAGACAGCTGGAGGTCTCTGGAGAGCAGTAACTCCCTGCTCCCAGCTGCTGCTGCTTCTAGCACTTCTGTGCTCCTGCTCTTACTGTTTCCTTTCTCTGCTGGGGGCTCAGAAAGCTGAGCAGCAGCTCTGAGACTGCTCTGCTGATAGGTAGCATCATGGTTTCTTGCAGCTGTGTGGTAAAATCAGCGGTGCAAACATTTTGGGTGGAGAAGTCACAACTCCGTACAGCTGCTTTCAGAAGTGGCACCTAGATTTTAACACAGTTTCTTGATGTTTTCTTTCTTTTTCCCCAAAGAATGCAAAGATTCCTAGGTAATAAGCCAGTCGGAGCAGCCAAGGCCTTGAGAAAGAAACACTAACTGTCCTTATGGGTGCAATAAAAACTGAGTGGCTTGAAAACCTTGATGTTTGCCAGCCATTCTCTCTGCTCAGCTGAGGGAAAAACATTCCCTCTGAGATGCTTAGATATGGGAGAGGCAGAGCGTTAGCCCCAGTGTCCTGCAAGGTGACCGAAATTTAGAAGTTGGAGAGGGACATGGTTATTTCCATTCTCTTTTTCGGAGTACCTTGCCATTATTCCATCAGAAGCAGTGGAGCAGGAGCAGATGAAGGAGAGTTAAAAGTTTTCCAAATCTCTGCAACTCTTTTTTTTCTTTCCTAAGCCTGGGATTTTATAAAACTCTAACTCCAAAACACAGTAAAACCCTGAGTTGCTTAGAAAACCTCCAACTCCACAGGGTTTGCTTATCCCTAGTAATTATCACTTAATATTTGGCCCAGCACAGCTATCTTTCAGTCTTATAAGGATAAATGTATTTGTTTCACTGCTATCTGAGCTCTTTTTCATCATCAGGCTGAAACCTATAGTTTATTATTCCTGGACAGAGGCCTACACACACTATGTGATACTTCTGTAGTTCCCTCAGTCAGTGGGAAATGTTTTCGGACTATTATCATTAACTAGTTTGCCAGACACTGTGGTCTTCCAGCTTTCACATCGATAGGGAGAGGAGGGATGTGTGGTTAAAGTGCAGGCTTAAGAAATGGGAGACAGGGGGGTTTTCTCCTTATCTGTGACAAACGGCTTCGAGAGAAAATTCCTTCGGTAACCAGGAAGCCTGTAAGGCCCCTAACTATCCCCCATCTCTTCAAACTCAGGCTTCGCAACCCATCAAACTAAATCAAGCATTTCATGAGTACAGGTGCATTCAGCAATAAGGATCAGGCTTAAACTACCTCTGCAACATTTCTTGGCATCATTGCTCTTTGATTTGGGGCTTGATTCATATTTTTAAGGGAGAAATTCAAGAATCCTCATACAAAGTTCATTACTTCCTTGGATTTGCTGCTTTCCCACCCATTGTATTTTTTAAAATGTTGTATTTTGGGGGTTATTTTTAAAATTCTATGGGTTTTCTTTCTAAAGGGTTAGAGAGGGACTGTGGATAATGGAGTTTAGAAGTGTCGAGACCAATCCCTACTTATTTAGTAATGCTAACAGATTTTAAGGTCACATCTTTAAACACTATATAAATTTTTAAACACTATATATTTTCAAGAGTTAGAATTTAATGTATTTCACATTTACCACTTTTATATTATATTGTTATGTATGATATTGTATATTACTACATATCACAGTATATTAGTCTAAGGGAGCTGGGTGAGGCAGAATGTCTTTGCAAAGTATATTTGCTGTAGGAAAGAGACCAGTTTCAGACTTCTGAATCCTCCTGTGCCATCATCACTCTGCTCTCCTGGTTTGTCGTTCCTGGACAAAGACCCTGAAGTTTGAAATGCCATTTATGAGAGTTCCCTTAAGCACCTCCTAAAAACAACACGTGACAGTCATCCCGTTTGGACTGGTGGGCCTGTTGTTTCACCAGGTATTCCTCGCTGTTCAAAAGGGGAGGCGTACAGGCAGTACCAGTGGTGTCGTGGGCAAAGAGCAAGAGGAAGCAATATTGGCAAAGAGTTGACTGCACAGAGATGCAAGGATGCCGAAAGAGTTAGGAGGAACCATACTCAGAGGTTCACATCTCAGACTTTCTGTTAGACTGGCTTTCAGTCCCCTGACCTCAGCCAGAGTTGCTCAACTTTGAAAATCAGGGTCTTTTAGAGAGCAGTTGGAGCATATTGATTTCAGAGCTGAACTGCAAGGTATTCCAGTCTCCTATGTTACCCATCCACCTGCACTTTGGGATATGTAACTGGAAGAGGGAAAAAACAACCTAGGGCTCATAGTTTGGCAGAGAGAGTGGATGCAGGTGGATGTGGAAGAGCCCTATTGCCAAATGCAATAGGATGCTGATCCCTTCCACCAACCCCAGGAGCCACCTGCTTTTCCCCCAGCAGCAGAGGCCATAAGGACCAGAAACTCACGCCATGGCAAGCAAGTTAATAGTTCTCCTAATGGTCTACATGCATCAAATGAAATGAGTATGAAAATGGTTCATTACCTGCCTTGAGATCCAAGGTCAGGTTTTTCAAAGGCATCGAGGTACATAAAGTTGCAGGTGGACAGCTAGTAATGTTTACAGAAACGGTCTTGTGCCAGGTTCCCATGGATTTCAGTGTGGGTTAGACTCATGGCCGCTGAGTGTCTTTAGGCATCCAAGTCCTTTGAGAGGTGGAGTGCTTTGCCTTTATTGCAGTGTCCTTCAGGGTGCGTGAGGATTATTGCTATAGAGCAGCTTGTGCGCTGTCAGTCCAACCTGCTGCAGTGACTCGTTCATCTTCCCATACCCAGTTGGAACAAAATCTGTTGCATACATCCCACGTATCTGCCATCCAGGAAACAATGCCTATTTGTGTTCTGGAAACCTCCCCTTGGGTCTGCTTTTCTTATTAAGAAAGTAAAGAGATGGGAAGGGTAGAGGAGTGAGGATGGGGGGCGGTGGGGGGGAGGAGAAAGAGAGGCATCACTCTCCAGCATGCAGCACATTACTATCTGCGCTGCCAATTCACATGCCAGGATTCCCTCACTTGCACATGTTAGTTGTTTTGATGTAACTGAACAACAGTTGCACTCATCTTCTTCTTTCTATGGAAAAAAACATCTTCAAGAGAGCAGATGAGTGTGACCCCGTTCTTTATTTAGTTTCTCACTGCATTTATCACACACACGTATGTATTGAACGCATCGTCTGCTGTGGAAAATTGCTTGTAACATCTGCAGGACTCTGTTATGGCAAAGGCTGGTGCAGCGTTTGCTCTCCCCCTTTGTTACTCCATTTCATACTCATAACACTTCAAACCTGTGTTCCCGAAGCCGGCTGCTGAACCCACTGATTTCACTGGGAAGCACAGGTGTTCAGCGACACAGTGGATCGGGCCGTTTTTGGTTAGGTGTCTACATAAGCCTTTACTAGCCTCAACATTTGGACTTGATGTTTCTGCTCTGGGAGCATTAATCTTGCATCTCAAGTGTGCACTAAATTCCACTTTGCTTCCTCCATCTCAGTCTGTTAAAAATTTGGTTCCACACTTTTATTAATACCATTCAGCAAGGGTTTGGGTTTTTTCCTTTGCCTCCACCACACTGTCAATTCACTGCTTGCTCACTGGTGATCCCAGAATGATCTGCAGCTCGCGTCCCGTGTGTGCACGGAATGCTGCTTGTTAGGAGATGAGCATAGCCCTAACGCTGAGACCAGTATTTGCAATGCCTTTGCTTGCTGTCCTCTACTCCCTGTGATCCTGGTATACCATGAGAGACTGTGAATTGACAGCAGGGCTGAAAGGTTTGTGCAATTCATTCCGCATCTAATTTATTATGTGAGTGGCTGTGTGCAGAGCGTGTGTGTCATTCTCAAACACCGTGGTACAACATGCTAACAGTGGGGAATGTTCTTAGTGGGAGAATCATCGAATCATTAAGGGACTGCAAAGGATCTCCAGGATCATCAAGTCCAGCCTTCATCCCAACATAGAATCGTAGAGTGGCTGAGACTCTTAAAGACTCTTAAAGATCATCCAGTTCCAACCCCCTGCACAGGCAGGGACACCTTCACCAGATCAGGTTACTCAGGGCCCCATCCAGCCTGGCTTTCAACACTGCCAGGGATGGGGCAGCCACAGTTTCCTTGGGCAACCTGTCCCAGCATCTCAGCATCCTCACAGCAAAGAGTTGTTTCCTAATGTCCACCCAGAATCACCCCTCTTGAAGTCTGTAACCCTTTCTTCTAGCAGAAGTTACCCAGTGACAACACTCTGCAAGAAAATGTTTTAGAAACATCTCAAATGTGTGTGTATCCGGGGGCAGGCAGGGCAAGGAAGCTTTCTGCTTCTATTCCAGCACTGCAGAAGGGACTCCATCTGGCTCCAACTGGTCCATGTGACCAGTTCATGTCAGTTCAATTGCTGAAGGCCAGGGTTTTTGCGATAGTAAAGACTTCGTATCTCTATTTATGAAACACATAACATATAAAATTAAACATGACCTCTGCTGTTTTGCTTAAACCACAGAACCCTGGGCAAAACAGAATCCAGGTTAAAGATAGAGAGGACAATTCCAAAAGCAGTGAGTGCTGTCTTGCAGCTCCTGTCTAATAGATGCACTTGCGCCCAGCTCCTGAGGCGCTGTCTCTAGCCATGCATGTATGTAAATCTTTGCAATATGCTGAATCTCTCCCATATTTTAACTTTATTCTGACTGAGTTCCTTGTAGAAATGTATGGCTTTGATTTTGTAATTACTAGGGAGTCTATTAATGAATTACTAGGGAGTCTATTAATGAATTTATCAGATCTTGAGAAGGAGTGAATTTGGATCGTAGGTGAAGCTCATAGCTGATATTTCTTAAAAGCTGAATAGGTAATTTGGTTCAAATATCTAACATATTTAACATATATAACATATTTGGAAGACATCTGAGTCCTTTTCCAAAGGTGTGCTTGACCCTAAGTTCCCAGGACTTTGATGGGAATTAGTGTTGCTAGGTACTGGCCAAATCCCTGGATCTAGTGCATCAACATAGGATCAACCCTCTGCTGAAGTCAGTGGGAGTTTGCCACCAATTTCAAAGGGAAACTGGTTTGGGTTCTGCTGTAAATCCCCTGCTAAGAGCACCTTAGTGATCAGTAATAACTCACTCAGAAACAGAACTCGAGAGCTGTTTGAAGAAGCCCTCTTTCATATTTAGCACTGCTTAAAATGTATTGTTCAGAAAATGGATTAGCTCAGGACATGCATCTGAAAATTCCCTTTTTAACTTCAACCCAACCTCTTCCTCTCTGTATGCAGCCCCTCCTCTCCCAAAAAAGTGAAGCATACAATAATGCCAGTAATTATGTGTTACGTGATTTTTATTGCTTTGCAATTTCTTATGAATGCTTTTGTGGGTGGTACAAAGTACTCAAACAGGTTTTCAAACCACTCAGAAATTTATTAAATATTGGTGATTGTTATTACAGGTTGTGTTTTATGACCTCGGGTTGATTTATGGGTGCAAGAACCAAAAGGCAATGCGGAGTAAGTCCTTCAGCATTCCTCTTGCTGTTACAGTCTACAATGCACAGCAAGCCCCTATGAGCTGGAGGGACTCCATGTAAGCTGAAGAACACAGAGTGGCCGTTACCGAAGCAGAAAAAGGAATACAAAGATTCTGGATGATCTGGTGCTTCTGCTAGCTCAGGTAGGGTTTGCAGTCAGCATTGCCACAGGCCTGGTGAGACCTCATCTGGACCCCTCAGTTCAAGAGGGACACAGAACTGCTTGAGAGTCCAGCACAGAGCCACAAAGATGATGAAGGGAGTGGAGCATCTCCCTTATGAGGAAAGGCTGAAGGAGTTGGGTCTCTTTAGCTTGGAAAAAAGGAGACTGAGGGGTGACCTCATTAATGCTTATAAATATGGAAAGGGCCAGTGTCAGGAGGACAGAGCAAGGCTCTGCTCAATGGCATCCAGTGACAGCAAAAGGGGCAACAGGTGTCAGCTAGAGCATAGGAGGTTCCACATAAATATGAGAAGACATTTCTTCACGGCGAGGGTGACAGAGCACTGGAACTGGCTGCCAAGGGAGGTTGTGGAGTCTCCTTCTCTGGAGAGGTTTAAAATCCGCCTAGACACGGCCCTGTGCAGCTCGGTCTAGGTGATCCTGCTCTGGCAGGGGGATTGGGCTGGATGATCTTTCGAGATCCCTTCCAATCCCTAACAGTCTGTAATTCTACGATTATGCTGAATGAAACGTTGAAGACGGTTTGAAGTGCACATTCCAACACAGAGGCAAATAGCTCCTGCTATGAGGCATGTCTGACTAACATTCTGTGTGATGGATTCAGCAAAAAGCACATCGGAACAGCAAGACCATAAGGTTACTCAGACTATTTCACGATGCACACGTTTGAAGTGGTGAGTGAGGAAGAGTGAAAAATTGATGTATTTACCCTGCAGAGGTCCTGCAGATCCTAGGCTTTCTGATTTTCTTGAAAGTATTGGTAGACCCTCCACATCCTACCCCGTTTCAAGTACAGATCCTAGCATCAACCACACGATGCAAGGATTCCCCATACATCTCTCCTAATTTGTTTTATTTTCCCTCTTGGTCACCCATCCAAAATTATCCTCATCCTGACTGGTTTGAGAACAGATAATAATGAACAGCAACTAACCAGAGAAAATCTTAAATTTAAACAGGATGCTTCCAGATAAATAAGAAACATGCTTCTGCCTGTGAAAACACAAAACCAAGGCAATTCAACTGCAAGGGCTGTTATGTACGTAAAGGTTTTCCTGACCCTTCTTTCCCCCTAGGCTGGTAGAAAACTCTAGATTACTGTTAAATTTAGACTTGAATGCTTGTTCCACCCTTCTTTATGATGGAAAATCTTGAGGGGAAAGGACACTGAGCACTGAGGAGGCATCACCTTTTCTCCACAAGCCTGGCATGGCTGAGCTTATAGGCAACGAACGTGCTGCCCCAGAGACTGAGCAGTAATTGTGTTCAGCTGCCAGAGGCAGTGGTGGTTGGGAAATGAGTCACATCTCCCTCTGCTTCTGTTGTTGTAGCAGAGGGATTACCAAACTAATGAGCTGCAAGGCCGACTAGGTTTCTCAAATTGTAGGGTCCCCAATGAGAAAAAGGAATTATGCAGGGCTTGGGTTTTGGGCCATCTTTAAGTATTTGCATTGAAGCCAGCAGCAGAAGGTTTCTGCTTCGCTCAGCTTTCCAAGCCCATGAGATTTCTGGGTTTTTTCCTTACAAAAGCAATGCAAAACTATTGGTATTCATAAGTCTAGAAGGAATTGGTTCAAGAGACCCTCTGGACTGACAGGAGAGAAGTCCCAACAAGACTTACATTCAAACCCACGATGGGCTGCTGAAGAATAGTCTAAACTTTGATCTCTCCTTCTGGCCTTGAAAGCAAATTGTGTTTAAAGCAAGCATGGATCCACATTAGCATTTCTCTTTAGCCCCGTCCTTCCACCCTGCTGTGCCTGTCAGCACAGTCCCAAGCCTTGCCTAAATGAAAACATGACACTGCATGCACAGCTTTCTCATAGGTAGTAGATGAGAGAAGTGCCCCTGTAACTCCAGCCACCTCTGGAAAGTCTAGAAGCATTATGCTGATGAAAAAAACAAGTATCACGTTGAATGACGATAGAGTCTTCGCTTTGTTAATTTGTTATTGGAGATTTTGGTTGAAAAATTCTGTGAGCTTTAAATGCTTGGAGCAAGTTTAAGCCTCTGCTGGATCCGTTAAAACAATGCTGTAGCAAAGAGGCACCTCATTCCTTCTTTAAATATGTAACTCCTATTTTCATCAGTGGGTATCAGATAATTCCCACTGCTGGTCCTTTCTTAACATTTCCAACTGTGTCCTGAGTGAGCTGAACTGTAGGCTCCAGAAAGGGCCTGTCTTTAACCAACGCTGAGCAATCCACCGTCAGAGGTGCAGGTCTTGTTACAGTGGTACAGTTTGGCACTTCCAAGTGGAGGGAGGCACCTGAAGTCTCTAAAGGTTCTTCATCTGCAGTCAAACTCCAGAGGTGGCTTCTCCAGCTGTATCTGTGTACTCCCCTTTAATTTCAGATTCGGGACACATCAGTAAACATTTCCTTTCTCAGCCTTGAGGAAGGTTTGGCTTCTTCCCTGATTCCTTCATCCATCCTGAATAGCCCTATTGGCTATTTTCAGTTTTCAGATTTACTTTTCAAAATGCATACAAGTCCTCATGCCCGTATGCATCCACACAATCCATAGCTACTGCTCAGGGGGTCACACCCAGGGTGGTTGCACATGTATTTTCAAAACTCTGTGTGTTGCAGTACAGTTTTATGTGGAGTATTCACGAACCCACGTCAGCATCATCCTCGTGATACGAGGTATGCATTTCAGAAGTGTGTTGCACTTCAGTGCAGCCTGAAGAGCTGCCTGTTCTCCGAAGCAGAGGTAGGTGAGACACTTGCTTTTAATTTCTCATCACAGATTATTCTTCTGAGTCTCGTGATAGTTTCATTTGTTTTGTCTAGGACTCTTCCAGACAGTTAACTGGTATCAAAAACAGGTTAAATAAGTTAGATTATGTCAAAAGCAACACGGAGATCCACGTGCTGATCTGACAAGGCACTGGGTCCAATCCAGAAAACACCATTGGCAGTGCGTGACTTGAACTCCAAATCCAGCAGAATCCAAGTCAGATCTCCCTTTGAGGTGTGTAATGCCAGGGCTTCACCCTGCCGGTCTTTAAACCATCTGCTGGGGGCACAGTCCTGTGCATGTTGGATGACAGAGGACCCTTATCTGCAGTGACTTTCTCATCTGTGACAGTGCTCCAGCAGGGAACCTTCCTCTAGAGAGCTGAGAGCATATCAGGGTCAGGCATCATGACTTTACTTTCCATTTAGACATCTCCTAGGCAGCTTGCTGGGCTGTCTCTGCCTCAGAAATACATTCTGTGACCTTCCTAGCCACTTGGCACTTAGTACAGTGATCATTTTCTAGGTGTTGGCCTTTTCAAGGGTCAACTTTCACACAGAAAAGGTGCCCAGGTTCTCAGAAGGCACACTGCGAGGGACAGCAGCTCTGGTGTGAGACTGTGTGCCAAACACAGCCTATACAGCTCATCCCAACCCTTGCATTCAGACTAAGCCAGCATTTTGCCCTTTTCCAAGTGATTTTCAATTTGCTTTGAGAGCACCATGTCTGTGGTTCAGACATTCTTCTGTTTAAACTTTGCTCCATGCTTTCCCATCACATTGTCCTGGTGGGTGAGTTAAACTAGAAGTGTGGAAATGCTTCCCTGAAGCCTCAGAAGAGTTTCCCAGAAGATGGGAGCCCAGGGCAGAACAGAGACTCTGGGTAGCCTGAAGAGCTTCACCTCCCTGGAAAGGTTTTGATGGAGGTCTGAGGCCACAGGGAGTGCAATAGGCCGTTTTCCTCAGATCTGGCTGTGTATGAAACAGGTGGGACCCCATAGATTGAGCCCACTCACAGCAGACTGGTGACCTTACATGATGGGACTGAGCCAGGTTGTGACAGATGGTATCCCTGGATCTGAGACTGGGTCCTGGCTCTTACTATTTAGTTAATTAATTGGGAGGAACATACAAATTAACTTTGTAAATTGTGAGTATAGTATAAAACCCACTGCTTTTGTAGAGAACTTGGATCCCATATTGGCATCAAGCGTCAGATATACTCTACGCATTTTCTCCTGTCCCTTATCAGTGGATTCCCAAGAAGAAATTCTGGAAGGGCACTGCCAAGACACCTGTGAGCCGACGTGGTTTGGTGGGTAGGTGGGACTGATGAGAGAGAGGCGTTCCTAGTGCTAATATGCCCTCAGCTGACCTCAGATCTAGCAAGACCTCACTGACTTGACACCAAAACTGACTTGGT
Source organism: Upupa epops (assembly GCA_013397515.1). Lineage (NCBI taxonomy): Eukaryota > Metazoa > Chordata > Aves > Bucerotiformes > Upupidae > Upupa > Upupa epops. The sequence goes on along the minus strand of VZRI01000788.1, from coordinate 182,885 downwards.
GGAATGGAGTTTTCCCGCAGCAAACCATCACTGAAGTGACTTATCCCACGTCAGTTAGACTGAAGCTGCTGCCTGAGGTGGTTTACTTAGCGAAGAAAGAAGAGGCAGAAATACTCACCCTGCGCTGACACTGGGCATCCCCGTGTCAGTGGGAGAACTGGGTGGATGGGATGCACTGCTGTGCTCTGGGATGCATGCTGCCACGTGGGGAGGGGCTGTGCCAGTCAGATACAGAGTTAGTGCAGCTACAACAGTGCAGAGCAAGGGAGAACACTGGCCATGAAGCCTTTTGTTGCAGGCTTACCCTGCAAGCCAGCAGCTTGCAAAGAGTCAGTTGTCCCAACTAAACATCTGGAGGAATCTCCTCCTCTCTGGTGAGCTTACAGATAGGGCACGATTTTGGAGTGTTTTCTATCCCAGCAGTCCCACAAAAGACGCTGCCAGTCTCGGGGCAAGAGCCCCATCGTCTCTAACTCTTTTGAGGAGTGGGTGATGCCTCTCTGCCAAGGTAGTCCATTTACCTCCACCGTGACCTTTCCCAGCAGGTTTCCAGGAATGAGAAGAACAGCTGGAGAAACTGAATGTTATGCTTCATTGATGGAAGGAAATTCTCTGTACTGCAATATTAGTACTCATTGCCTGTTGTGGTCACCGAGCACTGTCATCAAGGAGATTTCAAGGGGCTGGTAAGGAAGTGGGATGTACTGAAGCTCTCACGCTTGAGCAATTCAAGTCCAGAAGGGTAATGCAGGGAGTATGTTTATTATGTAAGCAGTGAACTGTCTGTAAAAAGGGAAGTTTTATGCAGTTATGGGGATGTGGGAAATGAGAAACCACAAATTAATGAGAAACCCTGCCAAGGTCAGGATAATTTACTGATTAATTTTGATTTCACTTTGTTCGGTCAGAGTGGAAGGGACAGAAGGCATAGCCCTGCGTGATAAAACTCTTCCTGGCGCAGGTTTGAGGTTATCCACCGGTAAGGCTACCCCTGTCAGCACCGACTGCTTACACGGTACAGTTCTACCAGGTATCTTGGACGTGCTACCTGGACAACTGCTTCAGACTAACTTTGTTAAACATTATTGGAAGCGAGCAGCAATCTGTTCCATTGTAAAGCTTCAGTAGGGTTCTCTGGTATTTTATTATTTAGGAGGATTTTTGAGTCATGAATCAGTCAGTAAAAACACCACTGTAGAGATACTGTGACTAGAAGAACCCCAGCTCTTGCAGCCTGAATTCTTGGGAACTTCAAAACAGGGTTACAGGGCTGTGTAGAAAAACAGGAGTGTCCCTTTCTATTCTGCTCACATCTGGCCATCAAGGTCAATCAAAAGATGACTTCCCTCCAATATCAAGATTTCCTCGGCTTGCTCCTCGTTGCCAAAACAGTATTTGGTGGGACTACTTCTTCAGTTTGAGAACTGGCTGAGAATGGTGTGATGGTAGAGGATATCTTAGTTTTTAGGAAGAGAGATGAAGCACACTTCTTAAAGGAAAGGTCAGGGGTTTTTAGTGAACCTTCTGGAAAAGAACTGTTAATGCAATCTGTGACCAAGAGGACTTCACTGGTCATGTAAGAGTAATGACTCGTAGTGCAGAGCAGTGCCGTTTCAGATGAAGGAGGGGATTTTTTTACCAGGGTTTGGGAAAAGGTGTAAACTTACTTTGCAGCAAATTTCTCTGTTGTTTATTAGACCTTTGCCTCGTGGCTGTGGCCAAGGCGGTGGCAGAGAAAGCAAGGCTCAGGCCAGAGCCTCAAAAGACTAGATGATGCTTTTCCATCTATTTTCCATCTATTTTCCATCTATTTCCAGAATTCTGTGATTCTGTGAAACCCACTAATCCATATTGCTTGTGCATCGTATCATACCTCTACAGGCAGCAGCCTGAACCAGCACCGTCCCTGGAGGTGTCCAGGGTCAGGCTGGATGAAGTGCTGAGTGGCATGAGCTAGATGGCAGATGTTAGGGTCACTGGGTTGGTTTGAGGTTGGACTGGATGATCTTGGAAGTCTTTTCCAGCCTCATCAGTGCTGTGAGACTGTGATACTGTGAATTCTTCCCATGTTCCAGAACTGACAGCACTTTTCAAATAACTGAAAAACAAGAAGAAAGGAAAAAAATTTAAAAAGGAAAAGAAAAAGCTGCCAGAGAATTGTTTCCTTCTACTTTCCAAATACGAAATTCTCAGACTAAAGGGGCATGATCTGCAAGAAAGGTCATGTCAATTAATTACACAAGGGAGATCTATTATCTTATGAATCATGTGGCCAAAAAGACACTTACACTGAAGAAGCGAAACTAGGAGCTTCCCCTCTGCAGTTCCAATCAGAAGCTGCATTCTTCTCCAATTGCAAGACTCAAACAGAAGGTTCTGGCTGTACAGAGTGTATTTATGGGGTCCACGATGATGGAGAACTGAGAAAGAAACGCTCTCAGCAACGCTTGTCTTACCCTACCTTGATGAAAGTGGGAATGTTTTCCCATGAGAACAGGAAGAAAAGGAGAGTGCAAAAGCCAGCAACAGCCCCAATGCCCACAGTGTTCATCTGCAGATGGAGAGTAACAACCACCACAGCAGTGGATAGGAAGCAGAGTCATGGTGATGAAGCACATTTGACACCAGACTTGGCCATTTCAGGGCCCTCTGACTGCACTGTGTTTTAGCCAGCACCACTGTGATGCTAGAGCACCTCAACTAAGTTGAAGGTTGAGCTGTCTTTTTCATCCTCCGAAGGCAAATTCTACATTTAAATACTGGGCCTTCAAGGTGAGAGCAAGGCTAAATCTCCATGTGTGCAGCTACATATATTTGTTCCCATTATTCTGGAGCTAACTGGACATGAAGAATCCAGGGGTATTTAGCTCACATAGAAATACCAGGCACCCCTTTCTTCCAGCACGCAGCTGGCTTGGCTTTGACCACCTCAAGGAAAAAGAGCTGTTGTTGCTTCTGTCCCTTTGCACTTGTCTCTGGTTGCCTTTGCTTGCTGAAGTGGAAGGTAATTTATGCAGGGTTACTGTAAAAGAGCTTGAGGGGTATCGGAAACCTTGGGGTTGCTTTAGGGGGGTCGTTCCTATAGCGCGGTCATGCTGTACGTGCACTTTGTAATGACATTGTTAATCCCCTCGAAGCTGCAATCTCACTGTCATGTGAGACAAGTTCATATTTAGCAAGGTAAAAGCATGTGAGAACAAGACAATATCCCCCCATCCATTGCATCACACGAGAAAAAACCACTTGGGAAATAATTGTCTCTTACACAGAAGAAATTGCAGAGGGGAATTTTAAAAACTGAGTGTTTACATGGATTGAGAGCCAAACGTTTGAAACTCTTCAGAAGTCCAACAGATGAAATAAGCCTGCCATGCTGACAACTCCTACCAAAGCCTACCTCCAAATATTTTTCGCTTTCCAGGTGAAACAGCACAAAAAGCAGCAGCAAAGTTCACAGTGCTTTGTGTCTAGCAGTACCGATTGACTTTCTGTGTGTAAGCCAAGAGAATCATTTCTGGATGTAAATCCATCCCAGGACAAGGTCAGGTCTGAGTTCAAAGAAGTCTAAAGTTTCTGTTCAGTTTTGTTTACTGTGAAACCCTGCCAAACCCCTGTTGTCTGTTATGTCCCCTATGTCTTTTAACACAACAGTTTCAGTGAGGTGATTAATTCACGGAACCCACAAGGAGCCTCTTGATCATGCTTTATCACCTAACTGAAAATAGAGTTTAGAGATTCCTTTTTCTTTCTCATGATGCTGATGGAGAAGCGATATCCTTGGGACTCTTAAAAATGTTCGTGTCAGTATTTTACAACAATAAAACTTCGGATGGAGAAAACCCGTTTCCATGTTCCACCTCCTCCCTGCTAGTAACGTCGATGGTGCCGTGCTGTCGTTACAGATACTGGCTCATTCACCTAAAAGCTGTGCTAATTTCTGCATCTAGACTTAGAAAAATAGTACTTGAGATTTATAAAAAGGTCAGAAGATCCAAGTGAGACATTAGGATCTGTGAGAATATACAGCTGTTTCTTTCATAAGCCAGCTCTTCAAGCCAGCCTCTTGCTAAGGTCTGCAGTGTGGTGGCCACACTGCTGAAGCTACACTTCCAGTGGCATTTCTCCCCTCAGGCCAAAGCACCTCAGTATCTCACCTGATGGCAAACTGTCTCGGAACTGATCGTTCACAGGCCCAGACATCTTCAGCTTTAGCATGTCATTTCCTCACTGCACACTGCTCATGGGCTTTGACTCAGTTATGCCCTTGGGAGCCATCGAGTGGAAGCGCACGGAATGGTGCTGTCTGGGTGCCATTCACACGGTAGTTCTCAGCCTGGGTAATCTATCAGAGTGAGGGCCATTT
>VZRI01000788.1:148516-178464 GCA_013397515.1 Upupa epops | reverse complement strand
GGGGGGGGGGGGGGGGTGTCTGTTTTCATGGGGCTAGCAGAGGTTTCTCACAAAACTTGAGGTATTTTCAAGATACCCAGAACCACGAATGCAGCCCCCATTGAATTCCACTTTCCCTTACAGGTCATTATTTTTTTCACCACTTTCTGGCAGTACTGGCCAAAACCAATCTTTTAAAACTCCACTTCCTACTCATACTAAAGAAAAAAAAAGGTTGGGGCATTTAATTAGAGCTATTTCTATTTTCAAAATGAGGAAGGCATTCTGAAAAAGAAATTGTTTTTGCAGCCAATTTGGGGACCTTCTGTCTACAAAATCTGCTCTAGACACTTTCCCACCACAACTTTCTTTCCATTATTAGGAACTTACACCATGTTGTATTTAGCTTGGTACTTTGCCAGAAAATGTTCTTTAGGTCTCTATAGTACAAAATCTGACAGAAAGCATAACACGAGGGAAAAAAGAAAAAGGTATTTTTAAATCCCTGCTTTTTTCCATTTTCCCATCAGAAAAACTTTTAAAAAAATATTAGTAATATGAATCCATCTCTGTTCCAGTTTTTGCTCTGGTTATTTATACCCTTTAAATATGATCCATGTTGAGAAGTCCAACATTATTAAATCAATTCAGATAGTCCTTCAATCTATTCGGGAGCTGAGTGTACCTGGCACAGGCACTGAGCATTTCCTTTTGGTTTCCGAGCTAGGAGTAAGACTCAGAGTAAATTATTTTCTGCTATGATAATGATGATACTTCCAGACATCCTGAGTGGAAAAGGCCAGGGAGGTTCCAGTCCTGACTCACGTTCTGATACTATCTCTTTCTTTTTTACCCTAGGAAAACTCAGCTCAGATTCTGTCTGTGGTTTTCAGTAAGAATAGTGCCTTTCCCTTCCCGCACAATTTTCCAGCCAGATTGACTGAACTACAGAAAGGTCAAATGACTTACTTGGAGGATAAGCCATGAGTCAGTAGCACAGCTAGCATTGAATCAAATCCTTTCCTGTCCTCTAGTCCAACCACTAGACAACACACAATTGCTTTCATTGACCAGAGCACTTTAATGAAGTCAGCATCAGTTATGATGTACTCCAGCATGAGTCTTCGAACATCGCTGGGCTTTAGCATGCGTCTCTGAAAGCCAGTCACCTCCTGTCAGCCATTCTTCGGGGATGTGGCAGACTGCAGTCAGTGGGTGCCTCTCTTTGGGTGCCTTGTGTCCTGTCTGCACACACCGCTGCTGACCCACTTCAGCCGTGCAGCTGTGCTCCGATTTGCACGGGGCGTTGGTGTGCACACTTCTATTCAGGGGCTGAACTACAGCCACCGTTCCGAATCTTCAGCTCCTGGGAACTCCACAGTGTTTCAGCTGCCCTCCCTATACAGGCAGGGAGAGGGACAAGGGCCCATGGGCTTCACCTGCATCATAAGCAGGCATATAATCTGTCCTCATCTGAAGCAGGATGGGCTTCACCTGCATCATTTCTAGGAGCGGACTGAATTTCTACCATCTGCCTTCTCAGGCAGCCTAGTTGTGTGCTAGAGCTTCGCAGCTCCAGGTACTAGGTTATACCTTCTGGGAACTTTTATTGCCCTTCCTCGTTGAAATGAGAGTATGTCGCTGGGCTGTGTGATGTGAAGCAAGAGAAGAAATGCTGTGTAGGGCAAGTCAGCAGCACCTCAGTTAACGTGTCTTCAGAAACAATTCCCTTCCTCTGGGTGATCCTGCTGCGTCGGGGGGGTCGGGCTGGATGATCTTTCAAGGTCCCTTCCGATCCCTGATGGTTCTGATTTTTGCAGCACAAAAAGCCTTTCTTCAGTCCTTTTCTTCAGTAACACCTACTCTGTCTTTCTCCTGTTAAGGCTGTATTTACCAAGATTTTCCAGTGTTCTTCTGCACACCCGTCTGTGTGTGTGAAGAAGAGGTAATAGGAAAAAAATCGCTTTCAAATGACACCGAGGATTTGACTTTTCAAGGCTTCGGAGCCAGGAAATTCATGTTGAGTCATCTGACTGAATGCACCGTGCTGTGAAGCTTTAGCTCACACAGCAGACAAGATCGCCACTGTTCAGAGACCCTGCAGTAAGTCAGCAAAGTGGGGTGAAGGAGGGATGGCATTTCTGGGATAAATCATCAGGTCTACTGTGTGTAGGTGCAATAGGCAGAATCTGGGAAGCAGGGAATACGGGACCATTGTGGAATACCAGCAGGAACTTCTTAGCCAGTTTCTTTTACTGGTTGGCAGCTCAAACACAGTCTCCCTTCCCCGTACTAATATAAAGTCCCCATATAAATCAGAAATGGAAAGAGATACTATTAGGTCATCTTTTCCATCCTCCTGTCACTGTAGGATTGTTCCCTCCAGTGTGTTCTTGAGTAGTTTGTCCAGTCTTCTCTGAAATCACTTAAGCAACAGGGTTTCCATTGCTGCTTCTTGGAATCCTACCCCACACTGTAGTAGATGGCGTTAATAGAAAATGTTTCTCTGAAGCACAGCTCTTTCTGCTCTCAGTTTCATCTCATTAATCCCATCTACACACCATGCTCTGGTCCTAATCAATTCCTGTGCCTCTAAGTGTTTATATCCTCCTAAGGTTTATGGGGAATTATCATACCCCAGTTAGATACCATTCAGCCAAGATATGTGCAAAGCTCATTCCCTTCATTTTCCTTCAGCCCACATCTAAGCTTTGGATCATCTTTTCCCCTCTCTGAAGTCCCTTCAGTTTGTCATCGAGTTGCCCTCAATTTAAGTTGAAGAGAGTTCTGGTCCCTACACTGCAGCTGGAGACACGGCGATCAGGTTTCCAGAACTCCAACAATCCCCAACTCACCACGAAGTCAGATGGAGAAGAGTAGGCATGGAGCCACTCAGGAAGAAAGTCAAGGAGGCCCTTGCAGGAGGGGTTGACAGCGGGTTATGGCATAAGGGCTGAGTAGTGCCCGTTGGGTAGGAGTGCCCCCCCAAGACCACTCCATGCCCACCCTGCGCCAGTCTTGCCAGGTAGAGCTAGCATCACCGCATTGCTGACCGTTTTGCAGCATCCCATGCCATGGCCTCATGGGTGAGCAGTACTCTGCAAACAGACAAAGCCCACTCTGTGTCCAGGGTTCTCAACTGGTGGCTGTAAAAACTAAGTAGTGAGAGAGAAACCTGGGCTGCATCATGGTCTGCCGGTGGTCCACCCGCTGTGCCCAGCCCCGAAGAACATCCAAAGCCTCGTCGTTCTACCCCAGAGGGCAGGCGAGGCAGGGGTGGGTGCAGAGCAGATGATGACATAATCCAGTTCGCAGGGAGGGGTATTTTTGAAAGCGATTTATCGTCGTGTTGTGTGCGTGCGTGCGTGTGTGTGCTGGCTGGCTGCCAAAGGCAAATAAATGCTGTAAGCACCCTGCAATGTTTTGAGAGGGCACGGCGATGGAAAGAGCTTCATTTCCATATCCACATTAAGAGAGTGGGAGGGACTAATGTGATTTTGCAAACCAGTCTGAGGGGATGTAAGCCTCAAACGCCAGCGTTTCAGAGGGGAGTTTCAAGCGCGGTATTCAGTCTGAAGCAAGCAGCGCTTGGTTTCTCATCAGAACAATGCACTATGGGCGTTCGGGCTGCACTTCAGCATCAAAAAAGCCTCTGCCTGAACCTTTCACGACCTTCCGAGAGTTTTGCATAATGAGCTTGATTAAAGACACAGCACAATTTTAGCACCGGGGACTCTAAAACCACAAATTGCCGAGGATGGCATGTTTTGCAAACTAGCATCATTCATGTGATTATTTGTTTTGCTCTAATCGTTTCTGAAATATTGCTGTGTTGCTTCAGCTCCAATTGCCGGTTGTAACCGATAGCCAGTTCCCTAAGAAAATGTCAGTCCCTACAAAAATGTTCCCACTGCATGAGGAACTAACTGGTACTGGATTTCTTTAATCTCATATGGCTGCCTGTGGGGTTTATACCAGGGGGTTGACGGGGAAGGGCTCGCAGCGCAAAGACCTTCAGCGAGGCATGCTGCTGTTCCACTGAACCGCCTTCCGACTGCTCCGATGGGACAGAGGAGGCTCCACACAACCATAAGGAGGAACGTTTGCTCTGCAAGGGTTATAGAGCACCGGCACAGGCTGCCCACAGAGGTGGTGGAGTGTCCTGCTCTGGGGACATTCAAAACCAGACTGGGTGCAGTGTGGGGGATCCTGCTCTGGACAAGATGATCTCTAGAGGTCCCTTCCAACCCCTCACATTCTGTGATTCTCTGACCTCGCTGTTAGCGTTTTCATTCATAGCTGGGTTTGTGTTCAGGGACCACCAGGTCATCTTACAGAGAGCAGTTTGGCGACTGCTTTCGCCAAGCATCGACAAGATCAGTGCGGGAACTTGTAATACGGGGCGTTCCTGCCCTAGTGCTCCTCTGATCACACCAGTAGGCTGCACATCACCAGACCGTTGCCAGAGTGGGGATACCTGTCCATGGATATACCCGAAAGGCACCCCTTGGCGAGGAGACCCACCTACCTCCTTCATGAGAGCAGGGAGGTTGCCTAGTTGTCCTCTCTCCTCTCACACAAGAGAGAGTAATTTCCCACCGCCTGAGGGTGGTGGAAAGAAAGATGCTCAGAGTGTCCCAAGTGTCCCAGGCCCAGATGGAGGGCTCTGTTACAGGACACTCATCTTCTGACAACACCATTCCTCCTCACTGCTTCGGTCCGGAGTGGCTGTGGCTGCCTGCTCACCCGCTTGCCTTTGCCAGCAGATCTCCTGACATACCCCCTGCCTCTCAAACAACGAAGGAAGGGAATCGGGCAAGTGCAGCTGGGTCCGCACACTCTGTATCCACGTGCCTATGTAGCTGCGTAAGGTCAAGCTTACATCCTGCTCAACTGTCTGGCTTCCAGTAGATTCCAGGCTGAAAAAAATAATCATCCACATGACAGAACTCTCACACTCCTTAAAGTAACCTTGCCCACCAGGCAGCACCTACAGCCCTCTCCATCCGCTGGCCTACTGCACAGATTCGTGCAACCCTCTGCTGTTAGCACGCTCTCATTGCTGCAAAAGCTCTCGGAGCTCCAGGACTCCATGTGTTAAAAGAAATTAAGGAAGTTGCAAAATCTGTTGGTACAATAATAACAGTGGGTGTTCTTACAGAAACCAGTATTAGCTGGTTGAGTGGCACATCTGGGATGGTTTTAAGAAGAAACTTGATTAATACCACAGAGGACTGCTATTTAAAGCCACTCGTTTTGATGCATAGTGTGGGGAAGTTGACTTTGCCCCCGAGGAAAAAGCAGGAGTTAATGCAGACAGTGAGCACGCGTGCTCTGCTGGGCGGTATTGATCACGGGCAGTTTGGATCTGATGGTATAGGAGCGGAAAACTTGACTAGGATAAACACAAGGACATTCTAGGGGGGTGAGTGCAAGGAAAACAGCAGCACATCCCTCTCCTGCTTAGGTCAGACTGCTTAACCTGGAGATGGGGTGAGACAATGTCATCTGGAAAGTAAAGGGAGGGAGAAATAGAAGGTCGGTTATGCTGTGTGGTTAGGGAGGAATCTGCTGCAGCGTGCTCTTCAAGACAGACAAACAAACCACTTCACCCCAGGAAAGTGAGCTTTAAAGAAGAGATTAACTGGGCCATTATGGAGGACATTCTAGGGAGAGGACAGGAGGGTAAGTCCGCAGTGATAAATGCGTCCTGCTGCATGCCATCGTGGCAGCTGCGTGGCAGCCCGAGAGGATTTCAGAGCGGATCAATACACTGTGCGTTTCTCCTTCGTTCAGGAATACCCCTTTCCAGCACTCTGACTGCAGGGATGTAGGGTGTGATTACAACTGCAGACCCTCAGGTTGGGGGGACTTAGAAGGAACTCCTATTCAGGAAAACAACGGGATAGAGAGCACTTAGTCAGCGATCAAAGGTGGGATGCTGGCACGGATATAATTTCTAAGTAATTAGTTATAGCTGTTAATAACCAGCACTACAAAGTCCATGTGGTGACTGTAATAGATCAGAAGAAGCTGGAAGCGTTTACTTCAGAGGGGTGAGCTTCACCTGAACCCTCAGGAAAGTGATGAGGGAGGGAGGAAGGGAGGGAGGGAGGGAGGGAAGGACCGTTTTTGCAGTGCACAGTTCACAGAGGTCCAAGGCCACGTAGAATCTGATGAGAAAATCTAGCTCTGTGCGAGCCTGACCTGAGGAGCCGCGTTCAGGAGTAGGTGAGGATGAGGGGTGGATCCTCCACAGGGCACTGGGATTTTTGAACAGCCCGGTGGTAACACAGGCAATTTTGCCGTTTGGAAGGGAAGTTCTTCTGGTGGGAGACAGGCAGCTCGGGGGCTGAACAGATTTGAGGCAGCCACCAGTTCAGCACACGGACTGGTTGCAGCACCATATGGAAGGTGATGCTGTTACAGCCGTAGATGCAGTGGATCTGATTGCGGTCGGGCTTGTGCCAGTTGGAGGCAGATGCAACTCCTTCAGCTTTAATGGACTTAGCACAGCTTCTCACCAAATGGAGTGAAAGGAACTGGAGGTGCACTCTGTCTGCATCAAGCAACGAGAGCCTTGTGGTTCATGTGAACCTTTTATTTGTCTTTTCATATAATTTCCTGAACGAGCCTGTTGTGGGGGAGACACTCTTAAACTTCTGATTAACAGTTGTGACTCTGCTTGTTCTAAGCCATGTGTGGGTTCCCGTGCAAGACAAAGGCATGGGCACTGCTCTGCGTGGGGAGCTCCGTGCCAGCTCTTCACTGAGGAACTGCAAAGCAGTTTGGGGCACATTTTTCTTCACTGGGAGAGGAGGGAAGAAAGCAGAGCGTGTGAGCACAGCAAAGGCAAACTTTCAGACCTGGTTAGTCTCAAAATACCCTCGGCTGTGCAAACTCTGGCTGCTGTCGATGAAATGAAGCTGGGGAGGGAGAGCAGAAGCACAAGGAATAGAATAAAGGAAACAAAGGGCAGAAGCCGTGAGGAAGATGGGGAAGTTAGAAGAGCACCAAGCAGCGGGCAGGCTGTGATAGCAATGCTAAAAGAAGAAAGCTGGGAGGAATATTTCTTTGCATGGCCTAGAGGCTTGGAGCTCTGATACCTTCCCTCTGTGAGAGCACTTGCCTTTTGATAATCCATTTCCCGGAGGGAGGGAACAGTGTTTTCTGAGTGAGTGGCTGGAGTCACTGGGCAAACGCTCTTCATCCAGCTTGGTTCAGCATGGGCATGCGATCTCCCCTCAACTCCTGACTGGCATGGGCAAACTCCCATAGCCTTGGGAATTGATGGTGAGCAGTAGGCTGCCTGCTCACATTGAGGGACGTGGAGGAAATAGAAGAACTGAGTGGGAAATCACAGGAGCACAGAATTTCAGGGTTTGGAAGGGACCTCAAGATCATAGAGTCCAACCCCCATGTCAGAGCAGGAAGGCATCAGAAAGGCATCCAGACAGGTCTGGAAAGCCTCCAGAGAAGGAGACTCCACAATCAATCTGGGGAGGCTGTTCCAAGGTTCTGGTACCCTCACTTGAGGGTGAGGTGGAATATCCTGTGCTTGAGCTGGAATCTATTGCCCCTCATCCTATACCAGGGCACCGGTGAGAAGAGGCTGCCCCTGCCTTCTTGATGCCCAGCCCTCGTGTATTTAGAGACATTAATGAGATGCCCCCTCAGTCTTCTCTCTGACTAAAGAGCCCCTGTGTCTCTCAGTCTTTCCTCTTAAGGCAGGTGCTCCAGTCCCTTCATCACCTTTGTGGCTCTCCACTGAACCCAGTCCCTGTCCTTCTTGAACCGGGGAGCCCAGAACTGGATGCAATACTCCCAGTCAGGTCTCACTAGGGCAGAGCAGAGCGGGAGGAGAACCTCCCTCCATCTGCTGGGTACAGGATCGAGGGAGGTTCTTAATGCACCCCAGGATACCGAAGGCAGCAGAGAAGTCCAGTGCTGGAGGAAACAGACATCCACTCTGTGTCAGTCCTCTGCTGTCCTCCTCCTTGGCTGCGGCTGGAGCACATCTGACATGTAGGCAGGACTTAGGGAGGGCCCAGGAATTTGTCGTTCCTAGGGATCTGCCTTCTGCAGTTGTGAGAGATGTTTTTCTCTTGTCAACATGGGAAGTGGCCTGGTGACATCCAGGCCTGGGGGGCAGCTGCAAATTAGAGAAACTGTCTTTGGAGTTGTCCTGGTGGGCCAATGTAAATCTGGAAGGGACACTCTGCTATTGTTTAACTTCTGCTGGCCACAACTAAATAAGGAAAAGCTGTGGCAAATGTAAGAGGTATCTCCTTTCAGCTTTGCAGGCTCAGGAAGGCTGGTGATCGGAATTTGGGATTGCTTTTCCCTGCAGGCTGCTTCGATCAAACGCGCGGAAAAATCACCCTTTAAAAGTTGTCTTTTGTGCTGATTCTTCCAGCCAACCTGCAGGCTGGAGCCGCGAGCCGGCTGCCAAGCAGAAGTCAGTAGCCTGGTGGACACCGTGGTGGAGGGGCTGGAAAGCAGCCCTCAGGATGATGCATGCGACCCACCTAGTACCCACCTGCTCCAAGGGGTGGTACAGGGCAGGGGTAACTGCCCTGAACTACACTGCTGTGAGAGCAGGGCTTTAGCTAGACAGAGGAGGAGTCTGAGGACAGGCAGGACTGCAAACAGCCATGAGGCTGGCTCATCCACCTCTCTGGGTCTCCCTCTCTGCACACACAACCACCCTGCCCAGTGAGGCTGAGCCAGGCTCTGGCCAGCGCGCGGAAGCGGCCCTGTGTCAGTTCTCCTTGGTGCCCGTCTTTGGGACCGCACGATCCCTCGGAGAAGGCAGGAAAGGAGAAACCTCACAGAGTGTGTGGAAGGGGGAAGAGAGCGCTGAATCAGGGCAGTGACTGTGGGTCTTGGGGAACCCAGGCGGTGGGACTGCAGCACGAGGCACCTCATGTGAGCGGCTGTGCTGTGTGCTCAGTCATCTGGGTGGCCACAGCAGCTCTGCAGTGCCAAGGGGCCGGGGCACACGCCTCTGCAGAGAGGCAGAAGGGAAGATAGAGCATTCCCTTTGCCCAGTTAATTGAGTCTCAACTGACTTGTGAAAGGACAAGCTTTTCAGTTCCAGTTTTTTGAGAGCTTTACTAGGTTCCACAGTTCTGCCACCACCAACCTGCCTCTGGATGCGGCAGCAGCCCTTGTGCCTCCCAAGCAATCCTTAATACTGCATTTTTCCCATCCAATGGGAGTTACTAGGAAGTTACTTCTCAGCAAGGACTGGCTGCGTGGAAGGCTTCAGCCCGTGGAGTTCAGCTGGTTTTAATTACCCACCCAGATAAGCGTAGCCATTTATTTTCTTTGAACTGGAAAAGGTTGCTTTTCTATTTTTAACCCCTGAAGACAGATGAGTAATTCCAAGGGAAGTCCTTCAGGCCAGGAACAACCTTTTATTTAACCCCTTTTTGCCCTGTGAGGACCAAGCCCTGTCTCTCATGCGCCAAGGTGTAACCCATACCTACTCGGTTCGGTCTGATTATACTCAGGTTGGGCTTTCATAGCTTGGTGGTAGCCACAGAGTGGTCCAGCAGGGCACTGAGCAGCACAGCTTGCAGCTGCCTTTAAAGAGAGCCCTTCTGCAGCAGTATTCACCCAGGGAGGCCCTGCTCTGTAGGACTCTCCGCTGAATACGATGCTACTCGACATGTGTGAGGGTGACGAGACCTCGTCCAGAACAAACACATGACCAGTTTTCCACGGGGCTCAGCACGTTAACGGCACAACGGGGAGAGGCTGCGTGCTGAGCACGCACAAACCTCTGGCCCTGGTTTGGATGCAGACAGGGGCTTGAGCTCTTCACCAGCTCTGCTGCGATTGTGGATGCTGGGCTTTTCGGGAGCAGCGGCGGTCCTGAACCTGGCTGCCTGGTTTGCACCCTCGTCAGCCATGGACGTTCAGCAGAGCTGCATCCTTCTGCAGTTGGAGGGCAGGCTGCCATCCGTTATACACGAGAGCACATCAGGAGGGCTTAGCTATTCCTGCTTTATTTTTATTTTATTTTATTTTATTTTTGAAGAGAAGGTTTTTGAACTATTGCTCTGAATTGCCTGAATCTGGGCTGCTCCTGACCGCCCGCCAGCTCCCAGATTCAATGGAAGTCATTATGGAATATTTTCCTCACATGGGAAAGGCTGGAGTGACTCGGTGTTAGTTTTGCCCTCCAACATTAATTCTAATTACCTCAAAATGCAAACACGTTTGACTTTCCAGCAGATGACATTATTTTCTCTTTGACATCAGACATCAAAGGAAGCAAAATAAACATGGGACAGTGACAGCACTGGGCCTCCAGTCATTTTTCAGAAGGGTTTTTCATGTTCTGTTCCAGACTGGTTCTTCTCTAAATCTTGTCTCGGGTGTTAGGGAAGGGAAAGGTTTACAGACTCAGAGACTGATGGAGTCTTTTTCCCTTCCAGTTCTCATTAAATAAGAGCAGGGCAGGGGTGGGGGGGGGAAGGAGAGAAACAGTCTGGTTTAGATCAGGGTTGGAGCCTTGGATTTTGGATGTGCACCCCCCCAGTACCTGAGCTATTGCCTGAAATCCATTTGGAGCTTTCCTTCTGAACACTCACGGGTGCTGCTGCTGTGTTTGAAGATTGCAGCAACCCAAAGAGAACAGAAGGCTGACTGCTCTGGAAGACTTTGCAAGCGTCTCCCAACTGCAAGAGCAGAACCCCAGGACCAGCAGATGCTTTAGTGCCTTTGAGACGTCGTGGTCCTGTCAGGCATCACTGCTGCAGAGAGAAGCTGTGGCCAGATGGTCCTCCGACACAGCCCTGGCCTTTCAGGTATTTCTAGCCTATGACATTTGAAGATGGACCAGCCAAGGGGGCTGCCTGTCCCCCAGCTGGTCAGCACTGGGCATGTGGGAGCTGCCACCCCCATTGCTTTTGAGAAGCTGGCAGCACCAGCTCAACCCTCAATATTCCTGCCACAGTGCCAGGATGCTCTCACCTGCAGCCCTGACTTCTCACAGAGGCCACTTCTCCCCAGTTTTGTCTGGGCTCCTGGGGTGGCCCGAGATCTCATGCCAGAGCCTCCTCTGCACCTGAAAGGTGGAAATCATGCTAGTGCTGCACGTGAAACGTATAGCACAGCACTGATGAGGCTGGGGAAGACCTTAGAGACCATCCAGTCCAACCTGCACCGTGGAGAGAAGGCTGGGTGATTGCAGAGCCTGGTTGGGCTGTGGGAAGGGCTGTGGGAGAGATCAAACAATCGGGAAACTGCAAACCCCTCTTCCCAGGCGCTGGGGTAACGGGTATTGCAGGACGTGGCTGAGCTGGGCTGAGCTGGCAGAGCTAGGTAGGGAAGCTTGACGAACTCATCTGGGCTACCTTCTCCTCACTGTCTTGAGCACTAGAACTGACTCCTGAGTTTTCAAAGGGGTCAAAGCTTGTGATGGACCCAGCCTGCAGCAGCCGGGGCCCTGTCCCGGTTGAGCATGCTCCTGTCTTTCCCCTGCCCCTTCCACTGCACGGGGCGCAGAGTAGGTTTGTATAACACACACACACTGAAAAACTGCAGAAACATTCATTTTCAGTTCATAAATAACAATAAATAAATAAATAAGCCCTGTGCTCTGCAGTTGTTGCCTGCGGTGTGAGCGTTTTGAAGTGCTCTCGTTGGGACACCACAAATGTTTGTAATAAAGCTGACTGGCAAAATCTTGGGCCAGAGCCTCTGGGCTGCCCAGCCAGATTCACACCCACCCTCTCAGCTCATTTTCCCTTGACGCATGCCCAGGGCGGGCAGCGGATCCCCAGGGGCCCTGCAAGGGCTGCGGACAGGGGTGACTTGGTGGCATCAGTCAGCCCACCTCAGGCTCCCCAGAGCAAATTCATCCTGGCGTTGGGGCAGCTGTGGAAATAAAACAAGGTGGAAAGACGCACTGGAATGGTTTTTCCTTCTCTCCTCTGTTCTTGTGGCAGAGAGAGCCTCAGCCAGAGCCCAGTGCTGTCAGACTGAAGCTATTCCAAGAGGTTCTCTTGAGTTGCTCTGGCAGTACCTTGAAACATCCCTGTGCCTCCCCTTCTGCCGGGAGGCATTGTGAGAAGGACCACAGATCCCCTCACAAAAGGTAGAGAGACAATGCTTGATTGAGGAGCAGGCTTTGCCTTCCCAAAAGCACAGGCGGTGGCCCTGGGAGGTGTCTTAGCAAGACAAACCCCGAGAGGCTCTTTTGAAACAGAGAGAGTGCTGAAAACCTGCCTTACACAAGTCCGAGCTCCTGTTCGGGCGCTGAGAAATGAACGTCCTCCACAGCAGGCTTTGCGTGGTGGAAATTCGGACCAGGCTGGGCTCTCACACCGGCAGCAGCCCTGCTCTTGGGGAGAGCACTGCGGGGCTCCCTGGGCAGAGCGCACCGTCTGGGGCGGTGTTCTCAAGGTTAGATAACCAGCGTCTTCCTACCAATGGGCTCGAGTACTCTCTGTCTGTGCCAGTCGAGGGGTTTGTAAGAGAACGGACAGCTGCCTGAGGGGGAACGGTGGTGGAGGGGTGAGGAGCCTTTTTCGCACGCATCAGTGCGTATTTGGGCTGCGAGGCAGTGCTTGCACAGGTTCTCTTTCGCGGCTCAGGCAGACGGCTCTAAACTGGCCCACGGTGTTTCTGTTTCTCTGATGTTTTCGAAGGAGATCTAGCTGCTTTAGCACACCCACTACGGCCAGTTCTCTGCTGAGGCCATCTCAGGGCTTCAGGGGAAACTGCATCAAGTTTAGTTCTGTCCAACCTATTTCACTCCCCTCCCTCTGATTTTGTTTAAAAAGGGAGCTGTATCCTCTGGTAAAATGACATCCTCAACTTCGAGTTTACGATGTGAGAGATCCTCTTGCCTGGGAAATGCACAGTCCTTTCCTTGCAGTTAGCAGAGGGTCTGTTAGCCGCTAGAAACATTGGGCTAATGAGTAGTGGGTGAGTTGTTCTCGTCCTTTCCAGAGGCTGAGTGATGGCTAACAGCATTACATGCACACATTTCGAGTTGGCCTGCTGCTCAACCCAAGGTCATAAAGTGAGGCCAACAGTACTGAAGGGAATCAGATTGTCAGCGAAGTCTGAAGCAGACACCTATCTCAAACGGGTTCCTGCTCAGGACATTGCCATAAACTGGCTGCATGCTTTGCAGGTTGCCGTACAGGCTTGCTCACAAGATGCACCCGGCACCCCCAGCCCTCTGCTGGGATCTTTGCACGTAGAGAGGTTTCTCAACCACTCAGTTGTGTCCCCAGCCACAGCAGAAATGCACAAACGTGCCCATTGGTGTTGCGTGACTTGGTGGAAGAGCGTGATTTTTTCTAGTGCAACTTCAGAAGGGCTTAGGACAACAAGATACTCTCTGTGGGAGCCATCTACTTTCCACGTGGAAAATGCACGATGGGGTTTTGGGCAGGATTGCATGTATTATGCTGCTTTGAATTATTGTCTGGATGAGTCAAGCTATTTCTTGTCATGTCTGATCTCGGCAGTGCTGGCCAATGGTCATTTCTCCGTCAGCTGTGCGTTAGAGCTTATGGTGGGGTCCTCTCTGGCTGCAAGTGCTCACCTTCTAAGAGGAAAAGCAGTACTTTGAAAGAAGTCCTCTGTTCTCAGTGTCTGTTTGGCAGTTTCACTCGTTGTGAGGCATCGGTCTGGACAGCAGTCAGAGCTGGTTTTGGGAGAGATCCCCTTGTGCTTCTCTAGAACCTGGCTGCAGTGCATCCTCAAGCTACGTGAAGGCTTCCTCTATTCCTTTCTGTTTCTCAGACATTCCCTCAGAATGTCTAGAGATAAAGACGAGGAGTTGGGGAAGCTGTAAATGTCCTTATCTCGGGTGCTGGAGTAGGTAAAATGAGCACCAGGGTGAAAAATGTTAGTGTGAGCTAGCAGCTGCTGCTCCTGCAGGTACTGAGCGAGGCTGTGCTGCAGTCATCAATCTTCTGCTCCTCCTGCAGCTTTCACTCAGGAAAAAATGAAAGCGAGAGTGTGGCTGTTTGGGGATGAGCAATGGAGACACTGCCATGCGGGAGGGGAGACCCAAACCCACTGTTCATAGCAGCTGAGCAGCTTTTCAGCTGAAACTTGCTCTTTTAAACTAACACAGCTCAACTAGTAGCATCTCTTGCAAAGAATGAGTGTCTAGGTGCTTTCAGTAGTTGCTGTGGCTTGGACACCAGGCGATCTTCATATCGACTGTATGGGGTTTGTACAACCCCTTGCTGAACCTACCAGCAGAGCGTGAGCACAGGATATGAGTGCCAGTAGAGAGCCCTCACCACGAGACTGTTACTATCACTATGCAGCTAGTACACCAAGGAGCAACTGCAGCAGAAAAATCACTGAGTCAGACGTTTACAAACACAGTATTTATGCTTACCTGGAATTTTGAGACCTAGTGGAAACAACAACGTACCCGCCAAACCCAAAGATACAGGAGTACGTGAACAGCTTGCTCTGTGCTGATCATCACTACCTGTGTTTGGGCAGCACTCGCTTGCTTCTCTCTGCCAGAGGTTAACTGGCAATGCATCTACAGGGCTGCCTGCAGAACCTCTTCGCAGATGTTCAGCTGAGGTTAGCTCTTTGGGAAGTGCCAAATAAGAGAGACAAGTCAGCCAGGACATGCTGGTGTGTACTGTGTGCACTGTGGCAGCGCCCTGAATGCCTGGCAGGCCTGTGCCCTGTGCCGTGGTGATGCACCATGCAGGCTGGACAGCTGATTCACCCTGAAGCTTGAGGAGGAACTGGTTAAAGTGGGTTCTCATTCCCAGACACTGCATGGTGGCACACGTCTGCATGGGCTTCCCTTGTCCTGCGTGGCTCCCTGAGTTACGTTTTGTGGATGCTTCTCTCAGCCCATCTGTGAACTGTCCTAGTGGCCTTCTGTGATGAAGTAGCTGCATCAGTGGACAGGGGAAGCACTGATGTCATCTGTCTGCATTTCTGTAAAGCCTTCAGCACTGGTTCATGGAATGGCTAGGATTGTAGGGGACCTTAAAGACCGTCCAGTTCCACCCGCCCTGCAAAGCCTGGGACACCTTCACTAGATCAGTTACTCAGACCTTCAATACTGCCAGGGATGGGGCAGCCACGGCTTCCTTGGGCAACCTGTTGCAGCATCTCACCCCCCCTCACAGGAAAGAACTGTTTCCTCATGTCCAGCCTCAACCTCCCCTCTTCAAGCCTGTAACCTTTTGCCTTTGTCTTCCCACTACACAGCCCTATCCCTGCCATCCTTCTGTCTACGATGTAGAGATATGAGCATGGAGGGTGGACTGTTCAGTGGCTAAGGAGGTGTCTGCAGGTCACATCCAGGGAACACTGGCCAGTGGCTCAGTGTCTGATGGAGATCATTCTCCCTCAGGTAACTGCGTTTGGACCACTGCTCTCCAATACCCTCGGCAGTGACGCAGACAGTGAAGCAGGTGCCCCCTCAGGAAAGCTGCAGTGACACCAAGCTGAGCGGTGCAGTGACACGCCTGAGGATGCCACCCGGAGGGACCTGGGCAAACTGGGATTACATGAACCTCATGAAATCCAATGAGACCAAGTGAAGGTGCTGCCCCTCGGTCAGGAAAACCCCCAGTATCCAATACAGGGTGTAGGATGAAGGGGTTGAGAACATCCCTCTGGAGAAGGACTTGGGAGTACGGGTGGATGAGAAGCTGGACATGAGCCAGCAATGTGTGCTTACAGCTCGGAAAGCCAATCCTATCCTGGGGTACACTACAAAAAGGGTGGCCAGCAGGTTGAGAGAGATGACTCTGCCCCTCTAGTCCACCCTGGCGAGATCCCACCTGCGGTCCTCAGTACAAGAAAGACATGGAGCGTTGGGAGCAGGTCTGGAGGATGGCCACAGAAACTATCAGAAAGGCTGAGATTTGGGGTTTTTCAGACTGGAGAAGAGAAAGGTCTGGGAGAGACCTTACTGAGGCCTTTCAACGCTTAAAGAAAGACGGGAACAGACTTGTTAGCAGAGCCTGTCGTGATAGGGCAAGAGGTAATGGTTGTCAGTGACAAGCTCTATTCAGACTGAACATAAGGCAGACTTTTCTTCCAATGAGAGCTGTGAAACAGTGGAACAGGTTGCCTAGAGAAGCTGTAGGTGACCATTCAAACATGGTGTTGTGGGGAGAATATCTCTACCTGCCCACATCTAGCTGATAAATCCTCCTGGATCAGATACGGAGACATGCTGGAGAGGACACGCATGAGCTGTGCTTCTTCCTGGCTGGAAGGAGTCCCTGTAGGATGTGCAGCTGCTTGGTGAGCCAAGCAGTAGTTTAGCCTCTAATTTCTTCATAGCCTGGAGGAAAGCAGCATGGTTAGTGGTTGTGACAGCTGCTTAACTTACTTAACACCTTTAAATCAGTATCTGGAGTGTACGGAACACGAGGCCAAGGTTTGCTGAACTGGATAAAATAAGGATGAGGTGTCTAATTCATTTAGATTCCAAATACCTGTGAAAATGGGAGCCTAATTCCATCTTGTGACACCGAAGAAGTCTGGGTGTCAGGTGCAATGTGAACCAAATAGCTGTCTCCATCAGGCTGTTTATAGGAGCTACCTACAAACAGCTTGCTCGCAGGGTAGGGTCCCTGCCTGCTCATCGTTTTGGTCCTTCCCTCAGCCTCCTCACAGCTCACACGTACTCCTCATGCATCCCAGTGCAAAGCACGCGCACGGACTCTTGTTTGTAGAGGAGTCTGACAACCATAGCTTGAAGCAGCACTCATCTCTCAACGTGTCCTTTGGAAGGGATGTAAAAGAGAGGGGACTCATCCTCTCGGCACTCCTGGGCTCAGTCTGTAAGTGCCTACGTGTGTGCATGGGGACTTAGGCTGAGCCTGAGCAGACAGCATGAACTAAAAGAAGGACCCATCTGTGTTTCTGTGATGACAGGATGGTACCAGTGGGAAGCAGGATGTCCCATCTACCTGGTTGTTGGGAGAGGGGGCACCTCTCTATGGCAGAGGCATGGTCTAGTAAGCAGTTCAAGGAAGCCAGTGCGATTCAACAGCTGGTTCAATCAAACCAGCTTGAACTGCCTTCTGTACCATCCTGGACCAGATTTTTCAGAATTCAGCAGCTTGGTAGCTAAGGCCTTTTGCAAAACATCTTGCCACTTACTGTCACAATAGAAGCTGCTGGATGCTGACCACTTCAGAGGAGCTGGACTAAATGCAAGATGCCAAGCACTTGAAACTCTGGCATTGAGCTCTGTGAAGAATTTGATCCATTATGTGCAGCTCCACTTCAAAGTGGGCAGCAGCTTGTGACAACCGTACAGCGAGGCAGCAAATGTCACTTTTTGTGCAAACATTTAATGAACAGAAAGTGGCTGCTTTAGCGTGGTAGTAAATTTCACCCCCGTTTCAATTTGCTTTGATTTTTTTTTTGGTTTTAGAATTTTCAGTGAATGGAAAAGAAATCCTGAGCCTCAGCCTTTCCGAGGGAAATATTTACCAAACATTTCAGGGGGTGCAGGAATGGCAGGGGAAAGCAGTGGTTCCTCTCCAAGCCTTGTTTACTGTTTTCTGATACAACAAAAGGAGCGCTATTAGGGAAAACCTAAAACCAGAAAGAGAGACAAAACGTATTCTTCTTAAATTATCTCTCGGTCTCTGCACAGCCTCGTGGTTTCACTCGGGGAGAGGAGAGGGGACGCGCACCTCCTCGCAGTCGAGAAGCAGAGGGTTGAGCTGCAGTTCAGCTCCGTAACCTGGGTCTCCAGCCTCCACTCTAATCTTTCTCGGGGTTCCTGGGTTTTTAATGACAACCAGGACTGGTGCAGCTGTTGAGATAAGAGGAATGAAGAACAATGCGCTTCCTTTTAGAGCTCCTCCAAGGATAACCCCTAATAAGATGAATCGAGCCTCTCGTTCAGGCCACACACAAATGATGGCTCATATTTAGTAACAACATTTTTTGGGGCAAAGATAAGCTAATTTAGCTCCAGAGCAGAGGGTGGTCTCTAAGCCTTGCATTCGTCAAAGGAACAAGCGCCGGGTTTATCTATCACGTATAATCTCCACAGCTCAAGAGGAGTAATGTAGGGGGAGAGGACTTCAGGGGATGTATTTATGTTGGAGCACAGGCCCGAGCGTTTGGAGAGTCTCTCTAACAGAGACAGAGGGCTGGGCTGTGGAAACCTCATGTGCACTCAGATTTCTGTGCCCCGGTGGTGTTGCTGCTGGAGGTACTGAGCCCTGCACACGAGTGCTGGAGGAGCTACCACCTGGGTGCCACAGAGCTCACCTGGGTCTACAACGACATGAAAAGTAGTTTCCCACAGCTAATGTCTGTGCTTTGCTAAAGTCCTTCTCCTTCCTGTAGAGAAGATTGGCTACTGAGCTGCCATTTCATTGCCTCAGCCTTTCTGTTGAGGGAATCAAAGTCCCTAAGCTAGGGGGCATGGACCAGGAGCACAGTGACAGCCCTGCTATCCAGGAGGAGAGGGTCAGTGACCTGCTGTACCACAGGTCTATGGGGCAGGCAGGATGCACCCAAGAGCTGAAAGAGCTGGCAGGGTACTCACCCAGCTGCTTTCTGTTTACCAGCAGTCCTGGCTGGCTGGGGAGGTGCCAGCAGACTGGAAATCAGACAGTGTAACCCCCAGATACAGGAAGGGACAGAAGGATGATCCGGGAAATTACAGACCTGTCAGTCTGGTTTCAGACCCAGGGCAGCTGATGGAACGGATCACCCTGAGCGGTACCTGATCCATCCCAGTCAGCAGGGGAGCAGTGGCCGGAGAGCTGCCCAGCAGGGAGGAACCTGGGGGTGTTCATTGACTGAACATGAGCCAGCAGTGGCCAAGAAGGCCGATGGCATCCTGGTCTGCTTCAGAAATAGTGTGACCAGCAGGGCCACAGTGATGATCCTGTCCCTGTACTCAAGCCTGGTGAGGCTGCTTCTTGAGCACTGGGGGAAGGTTTGGGAGTTGCAGTATAGGAGGGACATTGAGGTGCTGGAGTGCTGGCAGAGAAGAGCAACTGGGCAGATAGGGGTCTGGAGAGCAGGGCTGATGAGGAGAGGCTGAGGGAGCTGGAGCTGTTCAACCTGGAGAAGAGGACACTGCAGGGAGACCTCTCTGCTCTCTACCTGAAGGGAGGGTGCAGTGAGGCAGGTGTTGGCCTCTTCTCCCTAGGGATTAGGGATAGGACAAGAGGAAATAGGGCCAAGTTGTGCCAGGGGAGGTTCAGACTGGATATTGGGAAAAGACTCTTCGCAGATGGGAGGGGGGGGCTTGGAGTAGGCTGCCCAGGGAGGGGGTGGAGGCACTGTCCCTGGGAGGGGTTCAACAAGCGGGCAGACAGGGTGTTTTGGGAGGTGGTTTAGTGGTTCAGGAGTTGTAGGACAGATGGTTGGACTTGATCTTGATGACTGATGATTCTATTATTGATTGATTGATGATTCTACACGTGAGGCGTCACCAACATCAACACAGAAGGAATGAGCCTGCAGGATGCCAGGGATCCCTGTCGTCCTCTGCTCTCTGCCCAGTCCTGCTGAGTCCTACGTCCTGTAGGTGCAGAGCACTGGATGGATCTGCTCTTACAGGATCCAAAACCAGGTGAGGAATCAGGACCTGCATCTGGCACATGGCCCCTGTTAGGAACGTGGCTCACGTGAACCCAGAGAACACAGCGGGGATGCTCACCAGTAACTTCTGTGCAGGGCACCCGAGAGTGGAGCAGAGCCCAGCGCTGGCTCTTCATCCTCAAGAAATGGGCCTCGTTTGGAAGAGTTCATGGGGGAAAGCTTTAATATAGAGAAAAGGCTGGGCAGCGTGGAGAACATGCTACTGACAGGTTCTCCTCCTCCCCTCGAGACATTTCACCTGAAAAAAGAGAAGTACCAGCTGGAGTTATAAATTACTGCAGCTCCTAATTGCCAAATGCTTCCCCTCTCCCCCCTGTATCTGTTACAGATGCATCATCCACGTAGGAACGTTTCCTGGAATCTGCTTCCAGAGATTCGAGCCTGAGCAGTTTTGGGGCCAGGCTCACTCAAGTGGAACTCCCAGGGAGCAGGAATTGCTCCTCTGTTTAAATCAAGGAGCTTATCAGGGAATGCTGCATGAGTTTTTTACAGCTAAGAGTCAAAAGATCTGACCGGTCCTCTCCCCGCTCTCTGCCGCAGAGCTTGCAAATTAAAATTTAAAACAAAAAAAGCCCCAACAACAAAACCAAACCAGCAAAAAACAATCTCTTTCCAGTCCCGCAGGTCCCCCAGACAGCCAAGTCTGTTCCTGTCACCACCCTTCTAATGACTGGGAAGACCCCACTTGGCTGGAGAGATCAATGGGGGATCGTTTTACAGCAGCACAGAGGTTTTGCCTGTTTAAGCAGAATCTGGAAGAGCAGTAGAGCCATCCGTTAGCCAGCCTGAGAGCACTCAGGCAAGCAGGGCTCTCTGTTTCTTCAGCAAGTTTTGGCCAGCAGCAATTAAGAATTCATTGATTACAAGCATTAATTGCGTCTGATCGCATGCCTGCGAAGGAGGGCTTGTGAAAACATGAAAGTCACAGTCTCACAGGACTGATGAGACTGAACAGACCTTAAAGAGCACCCAGTCCAACCAAAGGATGCCTTTTAAAATGGGTTTGGTGATGAAGGGGGTTGGCACCTCAGGGGGTCTCGGGAGCTCCTCGCGCACAGACCATGTGAAGACGAGGTACTCACCACCCCCCAGGGACCAGGCCCTGCCAGTCCATCCCAGGCAGGGTTGTCAAGCATTAAAGCCTCTGATTCTGTGCTTTGCTCAACTCCAGCCACCACTCCGCGTTACCCCACGGTAATGAAACAGCGCAGCAGGGGATGCAGGCGAGCGGGCTGGAGGACTGGCAGCACTGGGATCAGTGGCACCGCCGCCCGGTTTAAGGACCACACATGCGATGGGGAGCTGCCAGGGCCAGGAGTCGCTCAGAGCAGTTGCAGAGCTTGTCGGCCTCTCTGGGATTACCTGGTGGGCTTTTTGCTGTCACTTCGAAGGCGGTGTGACTGACACGTAGGCATGCCCACATTTAATTGACCCTACTGAAGGCTGGGGCGCACAACCTTTGCCTTAGGCTTCGCAGCAGCTTAGAAGGCTCTGTCAGCAGCTCTGTGCCTCTTGCCTCTGTTGAAGGCTCTGTCGGCAAGCGTCTACCTGTTGCTCTCTGTGCCTATTGCTTGGCGTGTGGTGCTTGCATGGCATGGCTATAAGGCAGTGTCTAAAACACATGAAAGGGCTTTTCTCCCCCAAGCCTGGCTCTTTTTTTCCTAACCTCAAAGTTCTTGTTTTTCACCCTCCTCCATTCCACTCTAATTGCCATTGTTTTATCTCACCCAGCTCTCTCTGTCCCTCCCCTCAGCAGGACACACACAAAAATCCAAGAGGCAAAGCTTTCATTTTGCAGTGTTGCAAAATTGGGTGGGTTCGTAGGAAAATATCAACAAAACAAGTAAGGAAACCCAATCCTTTCTCCTAGCACCCGTGGCTCGATGCCAGGGCCCAGGGAAGAAAAGGCTGCAAGGCTGCCTTTGTGAGGGCCGAGCACGGACACCTGACCGCGCGGCCGCACACGCTGCTCTCAGGGAAGAGCACAGGTCACAGGTGCAGCCCCTTGCAGGGTGCTCACACTCGGCTTCGTGCACTTGGATGGTGCCGCTCGCATCTTTACACCCACAGCTCTGCTCCAAGGCGATCAAGAACGAAGAGGTGAGGAGAACCGATGCACTCACACCAGGAAAAGCAGTGTGCGTGCAAATCCCACAGGAACACGAGACAGACTGCGCTCCCATCCCGGCCGGGGCTGCTCCATCCCTCCTCCAGCGGGCAGAGGCAGAGAGTGGCTGAGCACAGCACAAGGACATTTGCTCCAAGGTGCTGCCTGGTGCTCAGCACGGTTGCATCCAGCATAATACACGTGCCTGGCTTCTCTTGCGTGGTGCCTCAGTGCTGTGAGCACACAGATGGGAAAGGCTCACGGCCCTGATGCCACCTGCCCTCGCACATTCAGAAAAGCCTAGTGCCAGCAACGTCACTGTGGCCTTGACCTTTCTCTTGCCAGTGTAGAAGAGAAGGAAGATCGGGCAGTGGCTGCCCACGGAGGTGCTCGGGTCTCCCTCTCTGGAGGTGTTCAAGGTCAGGATGGATGAGGTGCTGAGTGGCATGAGCTAGATGGCAGATGGTAGGGTTACTGGGTTGGGTTTAGGTTGGACTGGATGCTCTTGAAGGTCTTTTCCAGCCTCATCAGTGCTGTGATCACTAAACCAGAGCAGAGAGCCCAGTCCTTGGAGGAAAGGTAATGCCTCACTTAGCAGGGGTGGTAATGGTTGCAAGGGGGTGTTGCAATTGGGATACTGGAAGCAGAGACTTTGAGCAGAGAGGGTGCTGCATTGGCTCCAGCATTCAAGTGTTTGCAGCCTATGATTGAAGAGGGAAGGGAAATCTGGGTACCAAAAGCAAGGGACCCCTGAAAGCCTGTAAGCTGTGATGATGTGCAAAGGGTGCAAGGCAGATGCTGACCTTCTTGCACTACAGCAGGAAGGCCCAAACCAGAACGGGTCCAGATAAACTTCTGAGCTCTTACTCCTGGAGCTGGTTCCCCCGGACTCCTGGGTAAGATAGTGGCCACAGAGGATCACAGGAGACCTTGCCAGTGCTGCTGCTGTTGCTCAATGGGTGAAGTGTTTGGGAAATGCAAGCTATTTCCTGGCATGGTGAGGAGGGTGGCAGCATCTGAGCCTCTGCTTTCTTCTGTCAGCATTCAGTGACTGCGCAGGTCTCCGTGGATTTGCCTGCATGCAGAACTGGCAGATCAGCAAGCTGAACCAGACCTCAGCATCTGTAAGGCTGGGTGGGTTCACAAGGCTTTCACTGCCTCCTGAGGATGCCCGGATCACACGGGATGACCCTGCCTGGCTCCCCGCATTCCTGCGTCGCCCGGCACTGTCGCTGCTCGCGGGGAAAGAATCCCGTGTTTGCGATTTCCCCAATGCAGTGACAGTGCCTTTGCTCATCTTCTCCTCACGCTCAACAGCCGTGACCTGTCTCCCTGCCTCTGGAGAGGAAGGCACAGTTTCCACACTGCTCCGTGGGGTCTGTGGGGGTCCTTGTCGCGGCTGTATCACTTCTGCAGTGAGGTAGAGAGCAAGCGGAGACTAAGGGCACCCAGCCATAAAACCACGTCAGAAATCAGAGCCAACACAGGGTTTTGGAACTCACACAGCTGCGGCCAAGTCTGTGTTCTGCCTGGAGATATCTCTTGGTAAGTGCCACCACGTAAAGGAGGCACCGGAGAGCAGACCAACAGCGTGCAACGGATACCTCGCTTCTGGCTCCACGAGCCACTGGGGACCAGACCTTCTCGGCTCAGGACTAACACCCTGGCTTGTCTCTCGAGTCACACAGATCTCTCTGCACGGGTCCCTGCTGGACAGGTGAGCCAGCTCAGCTGTCTGCCCCGTGTTCCACGCAGGGCAGCAGGTCTTGTTCTGAGGGTTCCAGTCTCCCTTTAGAGGACACACTGTCATTCCAAGAGCAGGTCCAGGCAGCCAGAAGGGGACTGTGCAGCACACGTGGTGGACTTTGCTCTTTGCTTGGATGACAGTCGAGCTCAAAGGCAGGAACAGACACATCTTAAATGCCCTGGAGTGTCCCAGTAGGGGATGTCCCAGCCCCAGGCTGATCCCTGAGGACCTGCCAGGTATTATTCTAGAAGGACCTAGCTGATGAACTAAAAAAGAGGGTTACAGGCAGCACAATCAGACCATTCCAGGGCAGGTGGGTCTGTGATTTAAGGACCTGAGCTGACTCTGTTTCTCTGCTAG
The DNA here is from genome assembly GCA_013397515.1 of Upupa epops. NCBI lineage: Eukaryota > Metazoa > Chordata > Aves > Bucerotiformes > Upupidae > Upupa > Upupa epops. Next base: position 154,663 of record VZRI01000788.1, on the reverse strand, counting down.
TGTGAGAAAAACTCCTAAAGGACAGTGTCTGACATTGGTCGGTGAGGGGGTGCTCTGCTGCCCAGAAGAGAGTCTCTCGGAGGATTTTCAGCGTGAGCTGGAGCTGTGCAGGTGCATCCTCTCACACTCAGGCTTGCCCCATCACCCGACACAGGAGGGCAGGCGGCAGCATTTAACCTGAAGAAGAACTTCACGTTTCTCCTGAGTACAGAGGTGTCTCAGTGCAGGCACCAGCAGGCTCATTTCCCTCCTGTGTGGAAACCTGGTGACAGGGCAGAGTGCCACGTGGAGGCAGAGGTGCGATGCTCTCAGCCCAGCCTGTGTTGCTCCTCGGGTACAGCATTCCCCTCGGTGTGTTTCTGTAGGAGCTCACACCCCCAGATCTGAGTTTGCCACGGCGTGCTGGGGCTGCCTTTCCTTTCAGTCAGAAGGAAAAGACTCTGTTGGTCTGGAGCAGGGTCATTCCCTACTGCCAAGAGCAGTAGAGGAGGGAAAGTTGGCTGTGGTTTTTGCTCCGGGTCCAGCTCCCAGAGGCCGTGCAGGTCCTGTGCTGTTAAACAAAGCGAAGCTCATGAGCTACACTTGTGTTGCTATTGTCTTTGCTGCTGTTTTTGTTGTTAATACCTTGGCTGCTGCTGTTATGTCTGGTGTTTTGAGCGTGGGAGCCAAGAAAACAGCATTAACTGAACAACCTCAAGACAGCAGAGGTTGCCAGGTTGAGAAACCCTCTGGTGCTGGGAAACAAAGCCAGCGTTTCTCCCCGCTTGAAGGCTGTGACCTGTGCTGGCGTTCGACCACAGAACCCCCGCAGTCCCGGGGCTGTGTGGCACTGGTGGCAAGTACGAGCACCAACGGGTTGTTTCCCCATCCACCCCTGATCCAGGTGAGTGCAGAGGCACTGGGCGAACAACGGGCTACTTGAAAATCCATAGCCACTAGAGCAGGGGGGGAAAAGACCCCAGAGGTGGCGTTGGGAGAAGTTTGTTTTAATTGCTCAGAATCGTTTGCAGTGTCAGTGGTTTCCTGTGACATCAAGCTTCTGAACGCTGCCTGGTTGCCATGAGAAGCTGTGGTCCATCCAATTTTCCATTCCCGGCTACGCCCAAGCCACAGCTCATCTGAAAGGCTGCTGCTGCAGAGGCTCTGTGCCACAGGGCTGGCAGCTGAGAGGCAGGGCTGACACAGAGGCACCTGGTACGGGGCACTGGAGGCATGGATGGATCCCTGTGAGTCCTTCCAGCGAATTTCAAGAGAAATGATGGTAAAGCAGCTAGTGAGTCAGAGGCTAAGGAGGACTGTGTGAAAGAGAGAGCTCAGCGGACTGCTCTGCCTCTGCCAAGGGCTGGGGAGAATTTCTGTCAGCTGGTTGGGGAAGCTGAGCAGCTGTAAACTACTGTCTTGCCTGCAGTCCGTGTCCGCAAGCACCACTGCCCTCTTTTGGGTGGAATTAGATCTGTTGCCTGCTTGTCCACCAGCGCACTGAGCTCCTGCTATGCCTGGGTGCCAGGGTGAGGGACCCTTCCTGTGGTGATGCTGGCAGCCAGCCTTCCGTGAGCGGTGGGATGCCAATGCAGGGAGCCTCTGCTCAGCGAGATGCTTGTTGGCAGCACCGTGTCTGTGGCATGGGAGATGTGGCACATCAGCCTGCCAGCGGGCACCGAGACAGCTGCGGCAGGTCCCCCGGGCAGGCTACGTTCCCCAGGGTGAGCTGTGCCAACAAAGCTGCTTCAGGCAGTGCTTCCCCCCTTCACCTGTGCTGCTCTGCCCAGTCATCCTCCGTGCAGGGGGAGCAGAGGACTAGACTGGCCCCGGGCAGGTCATTATTTCAGGTGCCACGCAGCGGTGCCAAGCTCTGCTGAAGAGCTCTCCCGAGACCTTCACCACAGCGGCGTCGTAACTCATTGTGGAGGGGCACGGTGCACCTTAGGCAGAGCTCTCCTGCCCAAGCACCCTGCTGGAGGGCTCCTCTGCAGCTGCATCCGCTGCTGTGAGCGAGGCAGAGATTCAGGAGATGGCTCAACCCCCTGGTCCAGCACCTTTAGCAGCGTGCGTGCAGCAGCAGTCAGACCTCAGCGGAAAGGTGCCCGTGCTGTTTGTCTCAGGCAAGAGGACACTTCCCTTTGAGAGCCAGCTCGAGCCCCCCGCTTGCACTGCACTCAGCTCTCACAGCCGCACGGTTTTACCCTGCCCGGTGTCGATCTGACCGAGTCCTTACGTCGGCCTTGCCGTTAAACCGACTCGATGAGTGACACTCTGTATAAAACCAACTGTTTATGAAACTTCTGAGGTTGGAAAAAGAAATTCCCAAACAAACCAGAACCCGCCGCTGTTAATAGGGCCCCTGGCAGCGCTGGGGCACTTTTACATCTCTTCCTTGCAGCGATTGTGTAAAAGGCAAGAATGCCCCTTGTGATCGTGAGAGAGTGGCTGAAAACCATGAGTCACACAGCCCAACCTTGTGACTTGCTAGAACTCAGGAGGTCTCCTTGAAGGCAATTTGTGGCAGGGCCGGGGAGCAGCGCGCTTTTCCGAGGTCAGCCAGAGGCTAATGAGCGCTCCTCCACGGCGCGGCTGTATCGCCTGCCTGTCTGTATTTCAAAGCCAGCCCAACCGCTTCATTGCTGCAGCGCTGTGACCGCAGAGGCGGTAACAGCATCGGCGAGTGCCCCTGCCAGGGCCTGCGATGGTGTTCGCCACAACACGAAGCATTTTCACCTCGCCTGGACGCCTACAGAACAAAGAATGTGCCGGTCCCCCGGGTACCGCTGATCTTCCTTCCCGCAGGACGAGTTTGTGAGTCGGGTTGTCAGCAGCAGAGGCTTGTGGCCAGTTTCACATGCTCTCCACCTTTCTGCTTGTGGGCTGCAGGAGGCTCCTCTGCAGAGGGACAGTTTTTCATGACTTAATTAGGTTGGCGCCACTCGCGCAGCTACGGTTTCAGGTTGGCTCAGCTCTCCTCCCGCTCCAGCTCTCCAGTGCAGGGGATTACAGTAGCACTGAAATTGGTTCAGAGCTAAATGTTTGGCAACTACCTTGGGTCAAGAAGGCAGTTCCTGCTGCTGCCGTGGCTAAATTAGATCTAAATAAATAAATCATCAATGCCCGGCCCTTAACGAGGGACGAAGGGCTTTTGCAGCTCTGCGCTTCGTGCGCCAGCGGGAGTGCTTTGCGGCCTCTTCCCATGGAAGAGCAGCTCAAGTCCAGTAAAGCACTTTGGTGGAAGGAGAAGAAGCTCCAGCTTCATGGAGCTTTATGGGCTGGGGGTTTGGACGGGCTAACCAGGAACCAAGCAGGGAAGAAGTGATCGCGGTGGAGTTTTCAGTGGTCTAACGCAGCCGCTGAACTGCGGAGAAGAAGCCCTCAGCCTGGACCGCGTGCTGCATGCTGCTGCACTGCATTTTAAGTGAAAGGGGGTTTGCAAGCTGCACAATAAGAAGGAGTGGGGCCACCTTTTACTCTGGTGAAAGGGGTGCCTCCTATCTGTGATGTGCAGATGTTCATTACGATCTATGAGTGTAAACATCTGGGCTCACCTCCACCCCCTGTGAGCACAGGGACCCACAGACCACCCTCCCCAAGCTCCTCTGTGTGCTCGTACTGCATGTGGGCCTGCTGAGGTTCCCAGTCTTCACCTGGGCAGCCAGTAGCTGGAAAGCTGCTCATCTGAGGCTTCTTCACCAGCGTCAGTGATCGCTCAGTGCAGCCCCCTCTTAGCAAGCAGCTTTGAAGAAGTCCGTTCGTTAATGGAACTTTAACAGGAGGCAGAGCTGGTGAAAGGCATCTGACACAACACCCTCTGTGAAGGGAGGAGGAGACGTTCACAGGGGTGGAGAAAAATGCCCTCTCTTGGAAGAGAGCTGATAAGAGCTAGGGAGGTGTCCTTCCACATCACTTCTGAAAGCAAAGCAGCGCACAGACACGCACAGCCTCTCACCTGGTACGAAGGGATGCACCTAGACTGCTCTGTCCAACTCTGGGCAGCTGCAGATGGTGCAAGGATGTGGTGCAAGAATTATTTGGGCTACAGGGCTTACAAGATGGAGTTCAGCTACTCAGGGGTTGCTCTGTGCCTTTGGGTATGACTACGCTCTGGTTGGCTGTGCTGTGCTCTGACTTTCCACGTTCTTTGTGATGTGAGGCACTTGTGGGCTGGAAGCAACCTGTCCAAGGTTGCCTGTCTGCAGTACGGAACAAGTGCTTTAGAAACGGGTTCAAGCCTGCCATTTCTTGTGACCTGTGTGGAGCGAGTGCTCTAATCAGGGTCACGTTTGTGACGGGAGCCCAACCGTGTGACCTTATGCCTGAAGCAGAGCCGTTAGCAGGATTCCTTCCCTCAGCTGTTAGGCAGAAGAAGCTGAATTTAGCAAGTTACCCATTTCCTAATTGACTAGAAGATAATCAGGTTGGGCTGGTTGATCTTTAAGGTCTTTTCCAGCCTCATCATCACTGTGAGACCGTGATAATCCAGCGTCTCACATGAAGTACTGGTTGATCTTTAAGGTCTTTTCCAGCCTCATCATCACTGTGAGACCGTGATAATCCAGCATCTCACATACAGTACTGGTTGATCTTTAAGGTCTTTTCCAGCCTCATCATCACTGTGAGACTGTGATAATCCAGCGTCTCACATGAAGCACCTGCCTTGACAACACAGAAGCAGCAGGTGATTAATCAAACCTGCCTGCACCCGCAGTACCGGCTGTCACTGACAGCATCACTTTTTGTTCTTAGTGCATTTTTAAACCCCTGGTTCTTTCTAAACGTGGGAAATAGCGTAGACACATTTCCATTGAAGGACCATTCCCATGGAGGCCTCCGGCTTCCCTCGCTGTATTTGTGCACTGCACAATGCTCTTCACTTTGTCCTCCTGTTTGTTACCTCTTTCATTGCCAGTTGCTGCTGAACTCGGGCAAGGTTTTAGATCGACTGTGCAGGACTCTGCTCTTTTGGTTCTGTTAAGCCTGAAGGATTTTCATATTAATTTCTTCTGTTTAGATTTTGCACCCTGAACGATTTGGCTCGTAGTTTGCAGGAACTTTGAAGAACCTCTGGGCTGGCTGCCTGCAAACCTCCTCTCTTTACCCCTACAGGGTGAAATCACCTCACAAAGAGTGGTGCTGATGCACCCAGCCGCTTCCAGTTCAGGAATCAATCAGCTGGATTCTGCCACAACAAGGTCCGGATCTTCACTTTTTCCTTCTGTGTGCAGTGGCTGTGTGAATCCTACCTGCTGGCTTTAGAAACCCTAGACCCTTTCACCACTGAATCAATGGGACCTCAAAACCCCTCCTTTTGTCTCTCAAACTCAAGTTACCTGTTGCAACACCATGCCTCTTTTCTTTCCTGTGTGAAGACAACTGCTGAGGGAATAAATTAGCCTTTTCCTCGGCCAGCTGATCCTGAAAGCTCCTCATATTTACTCCGGGGTTTTCTTCATGAAAGCAGTCACCCAGCTTCCAGATCCTCCGCTCTCAGTGAGTCCTTGGAAGGGGAAGGCCCCCAAACCATGTTCATCTTACCGTTTGTTCCACGGTGGATGAGCTGAAATCATCCTGGTTTGGAAAGGCTCTCGGCACTGTTTGTCTCCTTCCCCCTCTCCGTTTACCTGAACCCCCAGAATGACCGTGAGAGAAAGATCTGGGAGAGGATATTGTTTGTTCTGAGAGTGTGGCCATCTCAGTGAAACTCTTTTCCTATGCCAGACTGGAGAGTCCTCTTGGCTTCCCTCACTTGCTAACTCAATCCAGAAAGCATGACCAGGAAGGTCTAAGGTCCTTGTCTGACATAGGAGGTCCTGTTTGACACCACAAACTCCATCAGCTTCATGCCAGCTAGCTCAGCACCACTGCTTTCTTCTATCCTCAGTGTCAGCTCAGAGCAGCAGAAGGCTTTGCTGCTGTTGCTGGAGGGAGTACTTCTCTTATCTACCTCCACTCTGGCATTCCTGCTCTCTGCTACAGAACAACCCCAGGCAGAGCTAAGGGCTGGGAATGGAGCTCTTGGAGAGTACTCAGGTGGAAAGAGACTTGGGGGGACTGGGGGACAGCAAACTTAGCATGAGTCAGCAATGTGCCCAGGTGGCCAAGAGGGCTAATGGCATCCTGGCCTGGATCAGGAATGCTGTGGCCAGCAGGGACAGGGAGGTT
>VZRI01000788.1:130481-148337 GCA_013397515.1 Upupa epops | reverse complement strand
TCATCATCACTGTGATGCTGTGCTGCTGTGGTGTGCAGAGGAGACCTTTGACTCAAGAAGCTGTGCTGCCTTGGTTAGACAAAAAAGTAAACATCACAGATTAAATGTTTGGAAGATTTCTCTTTATTATTTAGGGGTTTTTTTGCCTTCTTAAAGAACCTGGGCAGCTTTGGGCAGTAGACTACTGGTTTGTTTTTCTGAACCAATAGCTTTGTAGATCAACCTTCTAAACCATTGCGGACGCCCCAGTCAGCATCACCTGTCAGTATTTCAACAGCAGCAATGAAATCCGGCCCTCCAGACTTCCCAGAAGAAGTCCAGGCTGCTGCAGTGCCAGCAATTAAACTGGTCCAGCTGTAGAATAAGGGTTTGTGTTGCATTTATCATTTAACAAATATTTCTAGCCAAATAAGACTAAAACTTAATTGCACAACCTTAGAAAGGGAAAGCAAAAGCATCCACTCTTCTGCTCTAATCACAGCTCAACTGCTGTACTGGCTTGTGGGGCTCCAGGGACATTTCTGTCGGTGTTTGTACAGATCCTTAGGGGTTGGAAGGGACCTCAGGAGGTCATCAAGTCCAGCTCCCCTGCTCGAGCAGACACAGCTGGCTTGGCTGTTGATTTTGATCCTTGAGTAGGTAGCAGCTCCTCGCAGCAATCTCCATGCAAGTGATGCTCAATGCGAGTGCGGAGACCCAGCTCTAAGGGAAACAGTGATGCCGGGTCAAACTCCCACAGCAGTTCCCTAAGAGCCATAAGACCCTAGAGATGGCTGTGGTTTTTGTGTGATTAAGGGGTTTTCGTGTCTCCATGCTGGGTACTCAGCTTTGTGCTAGAGAACATGATTTTCTGAGGACTAACCCCCTATCTTCTTGTTCGAGTGGAGCCCGTGGAGCTGAAGCACTGAGTAGCTGTTAGTCATCACACTGTTTGTGAAGAGGAACATCCGCTCTTTCTTCGGTTTCCACTCTTGTTTGAAAGGAAGCCAAATGCCAAAATCTGGAAGTCCTTTGCCAGATAGAGCTCCCACTCCCCGTGCAGTTCTCAGAGTGCCCAGGATGAAGCCATGAAGAGGAGACAAAAGTAGAAGTGTCAGGAAATGAATTGTGCTTTTCACAGAATCACAGGATTAATAGGGCTGGAAAAGCCCTCTGAGCTCAGCCAGCCCAGCCCCTGACCTCACATCACCACAGCAGCCAGACCAGGGCACTCAGGGCCACAGCCAGGCTGTCCTTCAACACCCACCCAGGATGGAGAAAACCCCCTCCCCGAGTCTCCTCTTCTCCAGGCTGGACACCCCCAGCTCCCTCAGTCTCTCCTCCTCAGCCTTCCCCTCCAGTCCCCTCCCCAGTATTCAAGGGGAGGCCTCACCAGTGCCTGGTACAAGGGGAGAATCACCTCCCTAGTCTTGCTGGCCACACTATTGCTGATAGAAGCCAGGATGCCATCGCTGGCACATGCTCAGCCAGCAGCCAGTCCTTCCCATCGCGCGCCGTGGCATGCCAGCCACTGGCGAGTTGTGCCTATGGCTAGTGGATGCTCTGTAGCCTGGCTGTGGCCTCGCTCAGCACAGTACCTGCAGACTGCCTGAGCACCTGGGCTCTCAAATGAATCATCCACACTGGCTCCACAAGCCAACCCTCCCAGCAAAATAGCAGCAATATCCGGCTGGCCACCGGCTTCTACTCCTCAGCTGATGTATTTCATATGGCTTTTGTAGCTGAAGCTGGGCCAGGACTTCCCCAGCTTTGACAGGAGGGCTAAATGAGAGCAGGGAATTTTATGTGCCTCTTCCCACAGCATTCCAGTAACCGTGCAGGAAGTCATTGATCAATGGGATTTAGGCAACTTGCACAAGCAAGGTATGTGCCGTGGCCCGGTGGCCTTTGCAACGTGTGCCGTGACGAGCGGAGGGGGAAGAGGCCAGGTGGGAAGCCACACACCCCACGCTCACGCTGCGTCCGTGAAGCCCTGTGAGCGCCACGTGGCCTGTTCATACAGCCCCTTCTGTAGGGCTGTGTGCCACTCGCTGGCGCTCTGGTCTAGATGTGACTACCTGAATGTGCTGGCACAAGTCGAGGGTTAGGCGAGGTCCCTGGGCTGGTGGCCCATCCCGTCCTGGGAGGAGGAATGGGCTCTGATTTTGGCACGCCGTTAGGTTTGTTTCATCCCCCTGACAGGGGCAGCTCCTTCGTGCCACAGCCCAGGAGAAGGTCTGGGAGCTGTGTCTCCCCTGAGCAGGCGGCAGGGCAGCAGGGCTGCCCGGCACAGGGAGGGTAGAAGAGCCGGTGCGTGCTGAGTCAAAGCTGTGAGCAGTGATGGGTTTGCTCCCTATGGAGTCCAGCTTGCTGCTAGGACAAGTTCAGTGATTCCATGGAACTTCGTGGGAAGGGCGTTTATCCCGCTGCCACGCTGGGGGCAAAACGAGCTCCAATAAATACATGGAGCTCGTCTGCGTTTGCTGCAGAGCATTAAAATTGCCGTGGGGAGGTTTTGCAAGCCTCTGCCTGCCTGCACTACACCAGGACCTGGATCTGGAGCACAGGGATACGGGTTAGTGCTGGGCTGGATGCCCTTAAAGGTAGTTCCAGGATCCCATGGATTCTCACAGTGCAAAGGACCTGTCGCTGCGGCACTGTGAGCGTCAGCGTGGGTGACTGATGGCCCACCCTTCCCGCGCGTCGGCCTCTCCGTTCAGCCACGTTCCTGCAGCTGTGGCAGGATGGAGGGGTCGATGTGGGTGCAGAGAGGAGGCTCTGTCACTGCGCGACCTGGAGCACAGGCTAATGAAGGGAATCCTTTCCCTTCTCCCCTCCCTTACCTGTGATTTTCCAAGAGGAAACGCGGAGGGGGAGGCAGTGAGCGGCTGTTATCGCCAGCCATGGAGAAAGAGATGCTACTCCTTCCCCGATCCCAACTGTGCTCCCAAATCTCAGAAGAGCTGAGTATTTCAGCTGAAAGGGTCAGCTGTGAGCTCAGCTTCTCCCCAGAGCCCGGAAGAGCTCTCATTACTGCACAGCATCCACAGTCCGCCGGACGGGCTGGGGGCAGCCTGTGCACAGCTAGGGTTTCAGCCTGTCCACCTGCAGCCCAGTGAATAATGGTGGGGAGAGTTTACTGTTACAGAGGGATCAGAGCTGCCTGGCTGAACGGTCACAGGCCAAGAAAATGTGTTTTAATTTAGCTAAATGAAAAGTAATATATCTGGGAACAAAGAGTCCCGGCAGTACCTACAGGACAGGAGGCTCTGCCTTGGAAAACAGGATTACGGGGGCATTGTGGTAACTGCCTCCACAATAGCTGCTGCTCCAACGGGCTCTGCTGACTCGGGGAAACCAGAAGCAAACGATGGGGCTCGGGTAAGGCCGGAGCATCGGCAGGAGCATCCCCGGGCTGCAGAACCAGCTGGCCATCCCAACGAGTGTCCCCATTTTAATGCGAACGGGGGGGCACTGGGGAGGACCCACTGACACGGGGCTGGGGAAAGGAAAGGCTCAGCCGTGCTGACACGGGGCTGGGGAAAGGAAAGGCTCAGCCGTGCCACCCGGTCAGCTTTCCTAAGGCCAGCCGTGTGCTGTGCTGGTGGCACTGGAGCTCGGCACTGCGGCAAGTGGACACTGAAGTCGCTCCAGTTCAGCTGTGATCGGGCAGAGGACGGGGAGGCTCTTCAGGGCGGTGTCTTAGCAGATGTGCCCGAGTCCTCCATGGGAGAGAAACCCAGCATGTGTGTGTGGTGCTTCATTTGGATAACCAGCTCGGGATCCTCATTCCTGACCCTTGCTGTCTTGGTGGGAAGAAATAAACAAGCCTACAGTCCCCTCGACTCCTCGTGGCTGCTGCCCTGACAGTGCCCAGCCTCAGCTTTAAGGTGTTGAACCACAGCAAGCCAGACATTCTCTTCTCCAGTATAAAACAGACAGCGTGTTGGAGGGCATCCTGGAGGGCATCCCTCACTCTCCTTCACCTTCTCCTTAACCTTGGAAATGGGGGGAAGGTGGGAGCTGGCATGCCATCTCCCATATGGCTCTTCCCTTGGGACCTACCTGCCTGCAGTCCTGCATGCCCCTTGGGAACTTGCTGAGCTCAGGGTGGCCCTGCAGTGTGGCCTCTAAATCAGCTGCCAAGGTCACTTGGGCACATCCCCCTCTACTGTCTCTTCTGCTCTTCACCCGTGGTGTGGATCAGCTTCACCACGGAGCAGCTTCGCCACGGAGCAGCTTCACTACAGAGCAGCTTCACTACAGAGCAGCTTCACCATGGAGCAGCTTCTCTATAGAGCAGCTTTGCCATGGAGCAGCTTTGCCAGGTAGCAGCTTTACCATGGAGCAGATTCACTACAGAGCAGCTTCACCATGGAGCAGCTTTGCCATGGAGCAGCTTTGCCAGGTAGCAGCTTTCAAATGGAGCAGCTTCACTATAGAGCAGCTTCACCACAGAGCAGCTTCACCTTCAGAAGACTCTGCTGCCTTGGTCTAGCTGAAGCCTTCAGGCTCAGCTGGCACCGCCAACAGCCTGTGCAGCACAGGGCTCCTATCAGTTCATCATTTCCAGCCCTGGGAGGTGAAAGCTCCGCTCTGAGGAGCCTCCAGTCATCAAAGCCAGGTCCAGAATGACGTCTCTCTTTGTGCTAACGGATATTAACATCCACAGGGGGGGACTAAGCCCACCTAGGTGATGCTCCTGGGAGAGTTGTCGCCGTTAGCTTTGCTCTCTCTGCGGACTCATTCGGTGCTTCTGGAAGACCAGGCTTTCCCAGCCTCGCCTCACTGCTCTCTTTTCCAAGCAGGAGTGTGGAAAGGGTTTCAGCCTGAAGTCTCTGCATGTCACTCTGTCCCACCGCAGCCACGGACGGACCTCACCCGCACCAACACCTGCCGGCCCTCGGGCATGTCAAGCTTGGACCCTGGGGGTCTGGATGGACACTCCAACAAGAGGAAGGCCAGCTGAGACAAAGGCTCTGCCTCCCCACGCCAGACCTTCCCAATCGGTGAGAGCAGCTCTGCTCTGGCCTGTCTCTAAACACAACCGCATCACCGAGGCACTAAAACCCCACGAGAAGGAACCAAGAAGTCACTGCAGCCTTCCATCCAGCCCTGCAGCGGGTGAATTATGACCACGGTTATATCACAGCTGCAACAGGTGCACGGAAACAAGGCTCCCAAAAGCTCCTATTCAGGGGGGATGACTGAAGGAGGCAGAGGGAAATGAGGAAGGCGGAGGTGAGGGTGGGAGCCGGGGGACAGCGCGCAAGTTGTTTCTCTTGGGATGTGGCCAGGTTAGTAGCTATCCAGATCCAGGGGATGTCCTGGATGCTCTTCCCTCGCCATCCTTGCTTTACCCACGTTCAGGCTGCCTGTTAGCAGAGCGTCTGACAGCTCCAGGGTTGTGTTGCCTGCTGGATGCCCTGTTGGTACCCGGGCCCTCCGCTGCCACACGTGCGTCCTCCTGGGCAGACCGTGCACAGCTTTCAAGGAATCCTTCAAGGACTCGTCAGCTCAAGTAACTCTCTCTGCCCCAAAACTGTGGGGAAGGGAAGCGATTATGAGCAAGCTCGCCTTCCTCCAGCAGCTGCAGTCGCTTTGGGGGGGATTCATCTGACTAAACACCGATGTCTCCATGCGAGCTGGTCACGCTGGCCTCCCTTTACAGAAGAGAGCGTGGGGAAATAGCTGCGGAGCTGTGAGTCATCCCCCCCGGGTCAGTGTCTAAAACAGGTCAGGCAGATCCTGTCAGAGGGAGCCCACCCTGCTGTCCCCACACAACGATGCGGGACCGAGCGAGGAAGCAGCCGTGAGGGCACTGCGAACAAACGCTGAGCAACCTCAGCCGAGCGGGGTGAGCTGGCTCAGGCAGAGCTCATTCCACTGCAGGACAGGAGGCAAGGAGTACAATGCTGGAGAGGAAACGGCCTAAGAAAAATGCCTGTAAAAGTCTCCCTGGGATGTCACCCCAGTGCCAAGACCGTGTTTGGAGCCAGAGCAGGCACCTCTGCTCTTCTCTTCGCTGGCTAGAGTTACTGCCTTCCCACCGTGTGACCAGTTACTTCCCTTTCCTTCCCTCCTCTCCTTTCCAGACCGCTCAGTGCAGCGGGCCCATCTTCACATCCCAGAGAAGCAGGAGGGTGGGAGCAAGTGCTCACAGCCCCCAGGCACGACACCCACCGTCGCTGGCAGGGCCGAGATCCTAGAGCACTTCCCAGTGCCGTGGATTCTCGGGCAGATTCCAGCGGGATGCTGGCTGGCTGCATCCCTCGCTGCAGCTCCCGACGGCTCAGCCCTGCCCGCAGGCTCAGTCAGACCAGCTGCCTGGCCTCAGGCTGAGGTGGTGGTGAAACGCAGCGATTCCCAAGCCGTGTGTGCATCGGGGACGCATGGGGAAGGGAAGTGCAGCGGTCGCCAGAGGCACCAACTGAGTTATTGTGCTTTGCTACCCACCGGGAAAAGTAATGAAGCAAAAACACTGTGAGCATGCCACGAACTAGCTCCAACGTCAAGGGACTGCTGCCGAGTCCCCTCAAGACCCTCGGCTGCGAACCGTGAGCGTGAAGCCTGTGCACAAGGGAAGCGCATGGACAGAGGGAGCTGCTCCAGCTCAGACTGCTCCCCCCAGCTCTGTCCTTCCCTTTCTCACCCATAACAGACCAACAAAAGCTCAGGGGATGTCACGGGGCAATGCATTTGGCAAGTTGCTTGCCGCTGTGTTCCAGGATGCAGCAAGCCCCTCTGCTGGCCCTGGGTGTGAGCCTGGCAGAGGCAGCACCTGCAGAAATCCCTGCAGAGCTGAGCAGCACCAAGCCAGACAGCGTGCCGTGCTGTGGTTTTTGCTCGGGCTGTTTTCCTCTCGGCTGGAAAAGCAGAGGGGAAAGCAAAGATCACAGCGCAGCTCTGCTGAGCCAGTTTGGTGGCAAGAGGGGACCTGGAGCCTGGACTTGCATGTGCAACTGGGTGAATGGGGAACAACGCGGGTGGAAGTACTGGTGAGATGAGTGAGGAGAAACTGGAGTGGCTCCGGTGCCTGCAAGCTCTGCTGCTGGGCTGTCTGGTTGCTGATCCAGGATTAAAGGAGGCAAAATTCAAATCAAGTGTCCCTGTGTTCCCTTGTCCAGGGAAGCAAATGAGTTTCCACCTCCCTCCCGTCTTAACTTTTGCTCTGCTCCCCACACACCGGCAGGTTTGGTCCTGCAGCTGCAGAGCCGTTACCCTGCCCCGCATCTGCTGTGCGGGCTGCTGGAGAGGCTTTGAAGCAGACCCCAGCCATGGCACAAGCACGGCAGCCATGAGCCCTCTGCCAGCGTGGCAAAGGCTGGGGTGGGGGTCAGACCTTGCTTCACACCTTCCTCAGCCACACAACCCCAAATTTTCCCCTTCCCCCCAGATCTGGGACTTGGGATCCCCTCTCCCTGCCAGGCACGCGGGCCCTTAGGCTTCAGCTCTCCAATGGATGGGGTTGTGCTTTCCTGCTCCTTTCAGCTCCCCTTCGGGGCCATGTGAGATGCCACCGGTGCCAGTGCTTCCCACTGCCTTGGCAGAGGCCACAGCCAGGCTGGGCAGAGGGTTTCTCCGAGCAGTGCTCACGTTGGGCTCCTTCTGGCCAGTCTGTTGTGACAAACTGTTCAGTTACAGGGGTTTTCCACGGAGCGTCCAGCCCAGCTCGGGCTGAGCTGCTGCAGCCTGCTGCGGGGGTGATTCATGCTCCAGTTAATACCAGTGGCTCCTAAGCATGCCAGTGTTCTAACTGGCCATGGAAAACTCCACGCTGCTCTGGGCTGCCAGCCCGCTGGCTTTCCCAAGCTCCGCTGGCTGCGGCTGGTGGTTTGCCTTTGATGGCAGGGCTGTGTGGCTCAGCAAGAGGCTGCCCGTGGTGCCGGTCCCCTGGCTCTAAGCTCTGTGTCCCAGCGGCAACGCGAGCGCGGGGCTGCTCTGGGAGCAGGTGAGAGGAACGCTGATCCTCCTGCTGCCTCACACACAGCAGCCACTGCCCGTTGCCTTCTTTGCTGGCTAGCAGGCAGCATGGAAGAACAGGATGGAAGGGGCTGGAAGTGACCTCTGAAGATCATCTAGTCAAATCCCTCTGCCAGAGTTGGGTTCCTCCAAGGAAATCACACAGGGCTGTGTCCGGGGGGGTGCTGAGTGCCCGCAGAGGAGACTCCATCGCCCTCCGGGCAGTCTTTCCAGGGCTCAGTTGCCTCCACACTAATTTAGTGAAACTTCTGCTCTCCAGCTGGTGCCCACTGCCTCTTGCCCGGTTGCTGGGCAGCACTGAGTAGCCTGGTCCCACCCTCCTGATCCTTGCCCTTTCTGTGTTTGTAAGCACTGATGCCATCCCACTGATGTGGGATCCAGCTCTCAGCCTGACTTTTCAGCTTGGGTATCTGCCCTCAGACCAACGCCCTGGCCCTGGCAGGGCAAACCCCTCTTTCTCCCCATTTGCCAGCCCCAAAAGCTCTTCCGAGCATCTGCAGGAAGCTGCCAGCTTCCCCTTGGCAGCAGAGCTGCTGTGAGGCGGCAGGAGGTTTGCTGGGGGGGCCTGGCTCAGACTGTCGGGATGCACGCAAGGAGAAGGGCGATGGCAGAGGCCAAAGAGCACTCTGCCCCCCAGACAGACTCTTGCAACCACCCTCGTCCGTGCCGTCTAAAGGCTGGGAGGTGGGGGCTGGAGATGCTGCCTTCTCAGGAGCGTGCGGGGTGAAGCTGAGCCAGGGGATGGGTCTTGGTGCAGCCGGGCTGGGGAGGGACCGAGAAGCACATCAACACCTTGCCCCACAGACCCAGTTTGGGACCTCGCTGCGCGGAAGGACAACCACCCCGGACACCTGGATGAGCATCAGCCCGGCTCTGCAGCCGAGCCGGGGCTCCACAGCGTGGCAGCACCGACCTGCTGCTGCTGCTGCTGCTGCTGCTGCTGCTGCAGCGCAGAGCTCAGCACCCGGGCGGCCCTTTCCCCGCTGCCTCTGACTGGGGAATCTTAATGTGGCCCAGAGGAAGAACACGTCTAGGGGAGAGCCCTCGGGGGTCAGCATCAAATAGTGGCAGAGGATTAATCAGAAGCCAGAAAGCAGTGTGTGAGGGAGAGGGATCTGTCTGCACAGGAGGAGCTACCTGAGCTGCTGCAGCACAGCAGGCAGCACTGTGGACGGAGCAAGGTGTGAGGCCCCGTCTCTGGGTGGAAAGAGGGAGACAGGGTGACCCCCTTTCCACAGTCCACTGAACCCTGTGGCTGCAAGTGGGGCTGCCCACACAGAATCAGGTGCCCCAGGACGTCACTGGATTGAAAAGCTGAAAGCTGGGCAGGGGCTGTTTCCAGGGGCTGGGAGTGGTAGGAGCAGGGGGAATGGTTTCCAGCTGGAAGAGGGGAGGTTGAGGCTGGAAGTCAGGAGGAAGCTCTTCACCAGGAGGGTGCTGAGACCCTGGACCAGGGTGCCCAGGGAGGTTGTGGCTGCCCCCTCCCTGGAGGAGCTCAAGGTCAGATTGGATGGGGCCTTGAGCACCCTGGTCTAGCAGGGGGTGTCCCTGCTGATGGCAGGGGGGGTGGCACTAGATGGTCTTTGAGGTCCCATCCTGTGAATCTGTGAGAGCCTTTCCTGCTTCCTCAGGACCTCAGGTTTCCCTGTTTTGTGACCGGCAGAGGCTCCACAGTGAAAGGTCCAGGGCAAAGGAGAGTTTGCACAGAGGCTGCTGAATCCACAGGAGCTGCTGAAGGCAGAGCTGAGCCTGAGACTGCAGAAGAGATCCCAGATCCCAGAGTGGACACCTCCTGCCTAAGAACTGGCCCTGGCTGCAGCATCTGCAGAGCAGTTGCTGGCTGATGCTCCAGCTCTGTCCAGCTGGAGCTGGGCACCTTCCGGCCACTCGTGCCAGGCAGAGCTCAGGTGAAGAGTGAGCTGAAACCCAGGCTGCCTCCGGACACGAAGCTAAGTGAGCAGAGCTTTCCTGGTTCAAGGCTGCACTCCACAGCGCTGGCAGAGGCACCGCTGCCTCCCGAGTCGGGCGGCTGGGCTGCACCCAGCTTCCAGCATTTTCTGTGATTGTGAGAAAGCAGCAGCACTGCCCAAGGAGAGGAAGAGCAGCACAGGGCGGCTTGTTTGCCCACCGTGCCTTGAGAAGAGAAGGGGAAAGGGCAGGGAAAGGCAGCTGGGCAAGGGACTGGCCACAGGGCAAGCGTAGGAGCTGTGCCACCGGCCCACCTGCAGCAAGACCAGGTGGTGAGCAGGGGCTGGGACAGACTTCAAAGGGCCACAAACTGGTTGGGTTTAACAACATAAGAGGAGAAACGTGGCCCCAGCAGAGAATAAAGATCTTACCTACTGCTGATGGAAGGGAGACACCGCCAACGCCACACGCGCCGTGACGCTGTGCCCACCAACGCAGCCCTTCATCTCCCACTGCCCCGGTTTCTGACCCCACTGAGGGCAGCAGGACCTTCTCCCATTGATTCCATCCCTGCTGAACAGAAACGCCAGGGGCACAGGGCCGGTGAGGGGGCCTCCAGCTGAGGCAAACAAGATGCACAAGCACATCTCTTGGGGAGCTTCTGGGAGGCGCTTCTTTGCCACGAAGCTCCAGGACTGTGAAGGTTCATTCAGTGCCGGACGGCTGCTCTCACAAAGGGCACGGACTGGTTGTTCTAGCTCTCATACCTCTGCAACCCTCTGGTGGAAGCTCAAGTCCAGCTTCTGCAGCAGGACAGTGGGCGCCGGTGCCTCTGAGCACTTGTTTCCCAGGAAGCTCTACCCAAAAAGCCGGTGCCACGGTGTGGGGTTCTATAGCCATCGAGAGCGGTGCACGGGGAGCTGCAGTGGCCAGCGGCACCAGGAGTGAGAATTTCCTGTCCTTCCCCTTGTGAGCGGGTGAAGACCTCGTCTGGTGAAAACACTGCTGAGACCCTCCGGCTCTGCGCGATGCCCTGTCCACAGCAGAGCTGCCTCAAGGTGGGGGGGAAGGCCCCTCATGCCACGGACATGAGAAGTTTGCAGCAGCAGTTCCTCAGCCAGAGGAAAGCAGACGTTTCCCATCCTTCAGGAGATGCTGCTCGAAGGCAGAACCCTCTCTGCCCAGCCCTATGGCTGCCTCAGCGCTGGGGTTTTCACTAGGGGTTGCTATAGGAACTTAGGGGCTGAAGTACTTCTGGGCATCCAGGTCTGAGCAGCAGCTCCCTGCTTCCCCCTCTCTGCGTGTCTGTCTGTCCCCCCCCACTGAAGACAAGGGAGGATGCTCAGGTACCGCAGGAGAGGCATCGTTCAGCTCAGCTAATTAGTGCTGCTATTTCTGTCCCTGGCCTTTTCTTAGTTGATATCCATCCCTTCCCAGTCGTTGCAGAGCTTTCTCTGTAAAGCTTCTTGCTTTTGTTTCTTTCTGCTCCTCTGTCCCCCAGGTTTTAGCTCTTCTGGCTCCCTCACCACGCTATTTGCCTCTTGCTCATTACGGATTTGCTGCGGAGCTGGGTGACACAGGGAGCCTCGCAGACCTGACAGCCCTCCCAGTGCTGCCAGCAAGGGCTGGAGCAGCTCAGCTGCTCCTGCAAACCATCATCTTTATGGTTCATCACCATCCGATCTACCCACAGGTTCTCGCTCCTGCCCGAGCCCAGCGGAGCTCAGCCACTCAGCCAGGCTAGGAGGGGAGCTCCGCACGCTCCTGCTTCCCTGCCACAGCCACCCCACGCGTGGTGGCGAGGGGAAGCGTGACTCACACGGGCCTCCCACACATGAGTAACGGCGCTGGTCTATCACGGCTCAGCCAAGCAGGGCAGCCTGCGGGGAGGGTGACCGATTCCCTGGGGGGAGAGGCATGAGATGGGTCGCTGTCTCCAGGGTGTGGGGGGAGAGGGGGCACCAAGATGTGGCAGCTCTAAGCAGCCTCACGCTGGATGCAGGGGTGACGCTGCCTGAGCGGGAAAGACGGTCACGGGGTGTAGGGATTCCTGGCAGACACCGTCAGTTCTTCCTTCTTCCTTGCCCAAACTGACTCCCTTTTCTTCCTGGGAAAGGCTCGGGGCCGGTCTGGAGGGAGGATGGGTGGAGATGCTGGGAACGCCGCGAGAGAAACACAGCAGCTCTGCACGACTCGGGGTGGGGAGAGGCCCGAGCTGATGAGGAGCCAGCAACTTCAGCACGAGTTATTAATATTAGCTGTGAGTCCTGGGAATCGGTGCCCAGGGGCCCCCACTGCACTAATCGTGTCACAAAGCCATGTCCCCCACACAGACAGCTTGAGTTTCAGCCTGCAGAGAACAAGTCGTCTCCTTGTCATGAGCCCCTCTTTGAAAAGAATCTATGAGGATTGCCCAGCCCAGCCCACAGGGCTTGGGAAGGGAGCTGGAGAATCCCACAGGGCTTGGGAAGGGAGCTAGAGGCTCACGCGGAGCTCTGCTGCCGTGCCACCGCTCACACCCGGCCAGCTCCGTCCCTCACCGTCCCCTTGGGCCGCCACCACCCTCCCTTGCCTTCACCCTTAACCCCGGGAAGTCTGGCCTCAGCGTTAGGGCTGATCTTTGTGTCGCCCTTCGTTTGGTGTTGGAATTTCACATCACCTGCTCGGGACAGTGCGGAGGGCTGGGGGGACGGGAGGGAGGGGAGGGCTTTGCTGCCTGCTCGCTGGTGCTGTTCATCTCTGTTGCAGTTTCCTCAGGTCCTGCGGTTCTCTCGGGTCCCTGCTCTCCTGAAGTAAGAAACCAACTCAATTAATTCAATTAGTCCATCTACAGCCTTGGCTCTAACGCAGATCCTACAGGTCAGCTGCATCCTCTAACTGAGCGGCAGGGACCGCGACTGCCCTGCTGTTTTGGGGGGGTTCCTGAGGTCCTGGCATTCAGAGCCACAGGTTTTCCTGCCTCCACCCCACCCCGGCGCCAGCTGCAGCTTTGCACATCCAGCTCTTTGCTGGATGCAGTCAGGCTGGAGGATCAGACCTGCAGTCCCAGCTCCTCTCCTAGCAGCGCTCACCACTGTGCTGCTGTGGCCCTGGTGCATGAGCTCGCCCTGCCTGGCAGCATCTTCATCTTCATTTGGCACAGCAAATGAGTGATGATGAGTGTCTCCATGGCATCTCCTGCCCTCTCGGTGTTCATCCTGGGGTAGATCCAGCTGGAAGGGATAACACCTGAAACAAACGAGCATGTGTAGGGACAGTTAGGGGTAGGGATGTGACAGCAGGGTGCAAGGAGCTCAGCGAGGGGCTGGCAGCCAGGTAAGTGGGCTCCCCTGAGGCTGGAGGGCAGCCCCACTGATGCTTGTTCAGCACTGATGTGATGTATGTGCATTGGGGTCCCTCACTGCCCACTACCCCCTCGCAGCCTGGTAAGGCTCAGATACTCCCGGGTTCTCCTCTGACCTAGAGGAAAGGTGGGTCCTGCTACTGACGTCCCCATCCCCACAGGTCTGCTCCTTTCCACTCTGCTCCACCGGGTCCTTGCCCAGTGCTTGTCCCTCCCTGATGCCACCTCAGGTTGCTGGAAGAAGCTGGAGGGAGCCCACTGCCATCCTCCCACCTCCCCACCCAAAGTGACTGACGCTGGACCCCTTCCAGGCTCTGGGAGGATTCAGAGCTGCACACATTAAATGAGACACCTCTCCTACCTCCCTGGTTCTGGTCTGGACCTCCTGCACCCCTCCATCCACACCTGGTCCCTCCCGCAGGCGAAGGGCTGTGCCAGGCGGCAGCAGCTTCACGATGGCCGAAGACTGAGCAAGACAGGACCACAACCAAAAGAAGATGAGGATCAACAGAGGGCTACCCCCCGGCTCAGGCACGACACGCCGACCCCAGCCGAGGGAGGGCAGAGGCAGAACAGCTTAGCTTGAGCAGCTCAGCGCCGTGATCCGGGGTTTCCATGGTTTGAGCGATGCAAACAGACCCTTGGAAGAGGAAGAGCTCGTTACAGTCACCTTAAAACCACGCAGCCCTAGAGCTCCTGTGCGCTCTGCCACGCTAACGGCACGGCCCGCAGCTGCTGTGCCCAGCAGCAACAGTGGGCACGGCCAGCTTTGAGGATGGCACCTGGGTTTTTGCAGATCATGAAACCCCCCGAGCGGACACCAGCTATGGACTAACGCAGCCAGAGGAGAGACACCTCCTCCATCCTGCGCTCCTTCACAGAGACCAAGCCAGGCACGTGAGGTGTGAACCCTCAACCCAACGGTGGGGTCACCGACCTCTGAAGCAGTTAAACAGGTTGGTCTCTCTTCCCCTTCCAAGCACCGAGCAGGCTGCTCAGGGAGGTGGTGGAAGCCCCGTCCCTGGAGGAGTTGTGACACTTGGGGCCGTGGTTTAGTGGGCAGGGAGCTGCCGGTGCGATGGTCGGCCTGGATGGTGCCAATGGCCGCGATGCCATCTGCCCAGCACCGCGCTCCCATTTGCTTCTCCACCCGGTGCCCCGGCGCCGCTTCTTCCCCGGGCAGCAGAAGGCAACCGCCCCGCTTCGCCTCCCCGTCCGGCTTTACAGGGCGACTGAGGCGGAGCAGCAGAGCCAGCGGAAGCGGTGAACACGCCGACCGCAACCAGGCTCCCGGGCTGAACGAGACACCTCCCCCCTCCCCCCAGGAGCTGTGGGAGAAGCTGAAAGCTGAGAACTGAAGTACAAAGGCTTTCGTGTTTTTATTGACACTGTAAGAAACTTCTGGTTCTCCTCTGTTACAAAAGAGCCGAGCGGTTCTGAGCGCAGGGGTACAGCGACGCGCGCGGTGCTGCAGCCCCTCGGGTCAACCCAAGGCTCGAGAAACGTCAGCTCAGCACTGCGGGTTTCTCCAACGAAGAGCACTACGGCCTGGTACAGCGGAACACTACTCCTAGCGCACGTAAAAGCATTTACACTGCCGCTTTCATTTGTATAAAAACAAGGATTACAAGCTTTATTAAAAAATTCAAACAAACCAAAAACCCCGCGTCTTTTATCTTACACAGCCGCAGGACCGACAACAGCTAGCTGCTCCACAGAGGACACTCCACCAACCCAGGGACAACACACGGACACCAGTGGTTTACGAGACGGCTCGGACGCTAGTCACAGCAGCGCGTGCTATCGGCCTCAGCGGCTGCGGGTTTGGCAACGCGTCTTGGTCCCTCTCTCCGGGGGGTGAACACAAAGTAAGGCACGTACATCGCAGGAACATCGACACCGCTCTTCCCCAGGACGAGCCGCTGCGCAGCAGGTGCGGGCAGGCCAACCGGCTAGCTGTACTGGGGGCGGGGGGGAAGCGACGACTGGGAGCCAGCGGGCCGCCCCATGCTGCCGTGTAGGGACCGTCTGGGGCCGCTCTGCAAGGTGGGTGCGCAGGGCACCCGGGGGTACCTGATGGCTGGAGCTGGAGACTCCACTTCGCGGAAGGTCAAGACCACCTGGAGAAACGCCGACGCCTTGGCGAGCAGCGGGGTCCAGCTGCCCTGGCCACGGCAGCTGATGAGCCAGACACACGGACGCAAGCTTTGGCTCTCTAAGAGGAAGAGCAGAGAGGCCACTGAGCTTGTCAGCAACGCTGGTGGGACTGTCTCACATGAGGAGGAGATGAACCAGTTGAAAGCCGGTGTCCAGCCTAACACCGCGCTCAGAGAGCCCAGCCTGCCTCACCGAACAAAGCCAAACCCCCCACAGCAGGGCTATCTTGTACTGCTACCCAAACAGGCACCAAACCAGGCTCCTCAGCACAGACCCCAACTCTGAGATGCCCCTAAAAGCTGAAGGACGAGACACGAACGTGAGTGGCGCAACTGCCTAACGGTGAACGCGACCAACCACTGGCACAAACACCCGCGGGGGGGTCACGCTGGAGTTTCTGCTCTTCCACCAAAGCATCCAAGAAACATCAGTGGCCCAAGGCAGGGCTGAGTGAGTGACAGAGGTTTGTCAAATCCAGGAAGGCAAATTAGCTCCTCAGTCCCCTTTCGCCTGGAGCGCTACGAGCGGCCCCTCCTAAGCCCCGATGGGTCACATCTGCTAACAGCTTCCCGGCTTCAATCGGACCAACAAACACAATTATGAGCTGGAAAATACAGTTTAACAAGTAGTTTGGTTGGGTTTGGGGCTGTGAGCTGCCTGACAGTTCCGCAATGCCCAGTGCAGCCACTGACACCCCCTCGCTGCCCCAGTGACCTGCAGGGCACGGACAACGGGCTCTGGGAAAAGGCAGTGCAAGGGGGAGCAGCTCTGCCGTGATCCAACACCAAGGAGGAGCTCTGCTCAAATCCCACTGCAGGAGCTGTGGAAGCTGGTCCTGGGCAGGAAGGTTGGGAAGGGAACCAGCAGAGAGCAGGACGCGGGCGTACGTGTGCACAAGGCACGGGAAGGGAGACCTCCCTGCCGAAGATGCGGAGCAAGGAAGGAGCTGGACGATGCTAACAGCCGCAGGGCATTCACACTAGCCCTCGTTCTGGCACACAGTGCAAGCCACTTGGGCACGTGCTGTGATAAAGCCCCAGCACAGCCCCAGATGCCTGTGGTGTTTCCTACTGATTTACAGCTTCTTCCTCGGATTCCAAGAGCTGTTAACAGACCAGTGTCAGCCAACAGCTTCTCCGGGGTGGCATTCCCACTCACGCCCCAGTCAGGTGGTGTTTCACTGGGTGCTCTGGCCTTCCAGCCCACAGCCATCACCACCTGATGCCACTCCTCGTTTTGGCTGGGCTGGGGTTTATCTGCCTTTCAAAACCGACCGCATTCCCCTTCTCACTGGGCCCGTAACCCAACACCAGCTTCTTGCAGACACCCGATCCTTGCCCGCAAGTGCCCGCTCCGTCTACACCCTGCGGCAGCCCTTCACTGGGGGCATTTCGTAAGCTTGCAAGGGCTGGGCTTGCACACAGCGTTGAGAGTGGGCGACCCTAAGGAGCAGCCTTCTAACTGGTCTCCACTGCACCCTGCGCATCCAGGGGCACCGCGTTCAGGGGTGCAGACACGGCCCCCAACAGCAAAAATCACACTGGAAGAGCCGGTGCTCACGGAGCGAGCGCCGCCCGTCCACAGCAGCCCCCCAAGTGCCCCACATTAGTGCCAGTCTCTGCTGCTGTAACCCAGCCTGGGCTCGGGGGGGGTCACACCCGCTGGTCTGCTCTGAAATGAGGTGTCACCACCACCGAGAGGCTGGGCTGGTCTCTCTGGAATGCTGATTACTTTTCAGACTCGCTCGCTGCTCCCCTTGTGCCCTCGCTGTTTTCAGCGCCAGTTCAAACTGCTTCACTCTGTGAAGCCTCAGCACAGTGGAAAAACATTTATCCGATGGCATGCAATCGCTCTGATTTATCTCTGCGCTCTGAGGAGGAGGAGCAGACCTTTCTGTTCTACTTGTTTGATGTGCCATGGCCACCAGGCTCCTGAAGCTGTAACTGGGAGCTGAGTCCATGGGCATTTGCTCACTCCAGACTGTGCGATTCGCCCTCCGGGCTGTGTGTGCTCAACGGGATGCACAGGACAGTTTGAGGAAGGAACTGTCACGGCCAGAACCAGTGGCTCGTGGAAGTGTGGCTCAACAGCCTGCACTTAGGAGACACAGGTCTGCAATCCTACGATTTCATGGCACAGAATATTCCAGAGAGAATATTCCACACAAAATCGACCTGGTGGGTCTCTCCAGAACTGCTGCATGCAACGAGGGGCTGTGGGCCACCCAGTCAACAGCTGCAGCCATCGTTTTACCAGAGCCCTTTAACAAAGACGACTGCAAAGCAGAGGATAAAGTGATGCACAAGATGAGAGGTGGGCTAAGCACAGCATCCTGCTCTTCCTCTGCAACGGATTAAGGGAGAGGCAATCTCAGCAGCATCACGCAAGGCAGTGACAGCTCTGTGTGTGTGTGTGTCTGTGTGTGTGTGTCTGTTTGTGCATGTGTCTCTGTGTGTGTGTGTGTCTGTGTCTCTGTGTGTCTGTGT
>VZRI01000788.1:114494-124558 GCA_013397515.1 Upupa epops | reverse complement strand
AGCCTCCTCTTCTCCAGGCTGAACAGCCCCAGCTCCATCACTTGGTGTCATTCCCGAGCGTGTCAGTACAGATGCTCAGCTCTGGGTATGCACTGCCCCCAGCTGAAGCTGCAAACCAGAAATCGACCGAGTTCTGAGGTGAAATTTGTGCTGCCAGGCTTGCAGCAAGCAAACAAAACCCAAGACTCCAACAACAGTGGAATTTGGATTCTGTTTTAATTAGACTTGTGGCTTCGGAACCTCAGTATTTTCCAAGCTGAAGGCTCATTGTTGCGAGCAGCGGTTGGCCTGCAATGTTGGTGTGCAATAAAAGAGGAATGAGGCATCGCTCCAAACAGGCTGCATCCCACTGTCAGCATCCTGCGATGCGGGGGGCTCCCTTACGCCTCCTCTGCCTGCACACATGAAGATGGCAACCCACTCAGGTCCTCGGCTTCACCAGCTTTTAAGGGGTTTACACTGAAGTGCAGCCTACTGATCTGTATGGCCCACGGGATCGCTGCTTCTCTCCTAGCGGGCTCTGTTCCCTGCTGCTCTAGCACAACTCGTGCTGTGTGGAAACACGGGCTCCGTCTCTTTTCTCATAAAGTCCTTGTAAAAGAATGGGAAGATGTCTCTGGTCGAGACAGCAAGACAGAGTGACAGACAAAACAGACAGCACGACAGACAGAGTGACAGACAAAACAGACAGCACGACAGACAAAAGCCTCCAGATGCAGGCTCCTCACTCCGCTCGCACCGATGTGAACACAAATCGGGGGGCATGCAGCGCCGTTTTGCTCCCAAGAACAGTTTCACGTCACCGTTTCACAGTTGGGGTCTCTGCTCTGACTTTTTAACGGGTTTTTGTCCTGCTAACGGGCAATTTTTATTGCCATTCGACCTGCAATCGTGAGCTACAACTGCACAGGCTCTCACTTTTCACATCAGCGAGTGGAAACACAGCTTCACGGCACTAGTACGGCTTCGTACGGCCCTGCGGAGCCCATCCGGATGTAACAGCTACTCGATTAGTTCTAACTTAATACTTGGAATTTCTGAGGCCGTGCTGAGCAATCCCAACTCCAAACCCCAGCCATGGCGGATTTGGTGACAAGAACAAAGTGGCAGTTGTTGTGCAGAGGAAAGCGTGCGCCAGTCGTTCCACAGTCAGGAGCCTGTTCTTGTAGCCACGTGGCAAGCTCATGGTGAAGCGGGTTACAGAGGAAGGACTGGAAGTAAAGGAGAACAGCATTCCCAGATGTGCAGTACAGACAAAAAACGGATGGCTCATCTAGAGGGGAAGACTACAAAGACTTGGTGGAGACACGACACCAACAGGAGCCAGGTTTTTCGCGTGCCGAGTGCCGCAAAGCGCTCACGGCACTTTGCACTGGGGATGAACCGGGTGGGCAGCACACTACCGAGTAACGGGCCACTGAAAACAGGCAGCAGGCTAACAAAACAAAGACACAGACAACGATGCAGTTAGAAAAACAGCAGAAAAGGTAAAATGCCCTCACCTTATTACCCACTGTCCTTAGGAAGTGAGAACAAGACATTTAAAAGCATTAGACAGAAAAGACATCGGATTAGTTGAAAAATAGAAAATACATCTCAACTCGTAACAGCAGTGAAAAGCAGGACAATAAAGAATAAAGGGCTGGTTTAGAAGACGCTCTCCTGTGACAAACAGTGTGCAAGCAATCAGCATTAATACCCCGTCTCCACGTCAAGATGGTCTACGCTCAGCATCCTACAGCTTCACCTATCTGAGCAAGAGGGGAGTAGGGTTGCTCGTCTATAACCCAGGGTAGTTACCACCGAAGACTGCAGACGGTCACATCTAGGCATCAGTGGGCGTTAACTCTGGGTCCCTGGATGTTGCTGAACTCCACGGTTTGGGCACAAGCCTCAGGCACCGGGTAGCAGTAACTCGTATGTCAATGAGTAACCGCTGTGAATCGCAGCGTGAGCAACACTATGAGGGGAATCTGGAGGAGCATTTGTAGTCCCCGAGGGTTGGGTCATAAACCCGTTTGTGGAAGTGGATGGGCTGCCTGCCTTTGCCAGTTTTAACCCTTGTGAAGAGGATGGAGGGCACACGAAAGGCAGGCAAACTAAAGAACTTCCTTATTTAAGATACATGAAATGGAATGGAGCTTTCAACCTTCACCACTGCACTGGTTTACGGCACTACCTGACGGTCAGCCAGTGAAAAGATTCTCAGTTCAGCTGAGTTTGAGTTGGGTTCACTTGGTGAAGGTAATTAACGCAAGAGGTCACATCAGAGCAGAGATCAAACGCTACCAAAACACCTCTGCCTGCTGTCAGAGTCAGTTTATCCTCCTTAATGCTGACCCCCCTGACTTGACAACCTCAAGCTCCTGAGAGGGGATTCTTTCCTCGGGTTATCATTTTAGTCTCGGGGTCCTCTGCGTGCTGGTGTGACCCTTCAGGACTCACATCCTCAAACCTTCTTCAGTAGCCAGGAGGATGGAAAACTCTGGTTTGTGAAGTGCAAGCTGTCACGCTCTCACAACACCCCGACTCCACGGACAGGGCTTCCAGAGAAACAATTCCTCGGGGAGCTGCCACCACTGCACTCCCTGCCTACTGATCAGAGTCAACCCTGCTATTTGCTAGTGCTTCATAAACATCTGGCAGTGCACAGCAGAGGGAGAACCCCCCAAGACCTGATCTCACAGTGGATGAGCCTGAGCGACCAGTGAGGGGCCTGTGGGCAAGGCGAGGGACAGAGGAGCAGCACAGGGTATTGCATACCATTGGCTTTTCCGACTTGACCGCTTTCACCTGGAGGCATTCTTCACGCTTTGAGGTAGTGTTGCTGAGGTCCTTCTGCTCACCAATCGCACCCTGAGTCTGATGGCCCGGTGACCGTGTCTGAGAGTGGCTGCCTGGGTCTCTCGGGGGTGGTGGCCGTGGGTGGATATCTCCCCGCTGCTTCTTGGTGACGTGAGCCTCGGGTCCGTGCACAGTCTTCACGTGTTTCCGCAGGGAGCTGGGGTCTGTGTAACGTTTCGTGCAGCCCGGGATCTTGCAAACATACGGTTTCTGCAAGACAGGAAAGACACTCGTGTTAGATGGAATGCCACGGGGGGCCTCTGCAGGGCTCCTTGGGGCACATCCGGCATCAAAGCTGTAAGCTTTCACAGTCACCTGGCTAATATATGGTCTCTACAGTGACTGCACCTGGATGAACCTATGACCTGCCCTTGGTTTTGAAGGTACCTGCATGGTGGAGAGAGGGCAGAGCATCTCACAACATGAACTGGCACAGCTCTGACTTAAAACAGCAGAAGAGTCAGTTAGAGCGATCTGAGGGGGAGTGTTTGTCTGTTGGAGGGTAGGAAGACGCTGCAGAGGGACCCAAATAGACTGGTCAAGGGGCTGAGGCCAACAGTATGAGATTCAACAAGTCCAGGGTCCTACACTTTAACCACCATAACCCCTGCACAGCTACAGACTGAGGGACAAGCCCGCTTGGTTGTGAAGTAAGGGAACGGGCCGCTCTCCGCTCGCCTCTGCTGCCCTACCTGCTGGAAACAACGCAGAGCACAACAGTCCTCGGCAGCTTACCGCCAGACTTCAACTCCTGACCTGAAAAGGCAGGCACTAGGCGTCACATCTGTAAGTCTGTGAGGCTCTTACTGCTGAACCAGGCGACTAACAGAGCGGTTGAGACCGTGAACCAAAAGCAAGGCCAGTCAGCCACTGGTGAGCCCTGGTGAACCTCCTCCCTGGTGATCACCGGAAAACTGCTGCGGGGTTGCAGTCGTTAGGTGGGCTGCTGAGGGAGGAGCGGGGTGAACTCAGAGACACACAACGCCCTCTGCTTCCCCTGTGTCTCTAGGGATGCTGCAGGGAACAGAGGACTGGAAGAAGGCGAGCACTGCCAAGAGAGCCTGCCAGCCCTGGGGAACGCCTGTGATGAACCTGATAGGGAATGACAGAAGCCTCATGGAAACGGATACAGCCGCTACGGTTCCCATGCTGGTCACCGTGCTGGCCTATCCTGCCCTTCTAGTACTTTCAGCTTTAGGGGTAAAGGAGTACAGGGAAGTGTCAAGGAGGGGACAGTGGGCTGCACGATGTGAGATGGAGGTGATGTAGGCAACCTGGAATGGAGCACTGAGACTGGAAGAAGGCACGAAGATGGTGAGATGTGTGAGAGAGAGGAGGGCAGTGAGAGGAGAGGCACAGTAATGAAGAGGTTTCACACTGAGAGTTTGGAAGATGGCTGTGACTTCCATCAACCAGCGGCTTCTCCAGAAAGATCAAGTTCCCTCCACTGCAACCCTCCTCCATCAGGTCTGTTCAGGATGGAAAGGAAGAATGAACGAGCTCAGAGAAGAGGGGGAAGGCATCACTCAAGATTTCGAGGCAATCCACGTTTTCTCAGCCCTTCAGACTCCCCCAGAGCTGACCACAGAAACCACAGAGGAGGCTGCAGGATGCAGTGGGAGTTCTGGCTTGGCAGCTGCCAGGTGTCACCACAGAGCTGGCCAGGCCACGAGCTATGGACCCTGCACCAGCCCTCAGCTCTGGAGGGAAAAACAGTCCCTGCTTTCAAGAGAAAGCAGAACCTGCCCCTTGTTAATGCTGTGTCACCATTACACCCCCTCCAAGCCCCTCTTAGGCTGAACAGAAGGACCTGCAGCCGATGCAGGTCCATACCACAGGAAGGGCTGTGCTGGGGAGAGCCATCTAAACCTCACACTCCTTGCAGGTTGCTGAGGGTGCCCGTGCCCGTCCTCTGCAGTACAGTGATGATGTCTGATGGCAAACCTGGCCATCTGTTTGCAGCTTCTACTCACCTCATTGGAATGAGTCCTGTTTTGGTGCTTGGCCCTGTCAGACGCATTGGAGAAAGCTTTGTTGCAGCCCTCATGCTCACACACGTAGGGTTTCTCGCCAGTGTGAGATCTCAAGTGTGTTTTCAAGTTTTCTAGTCTGGAGTAGGCCTTCGTACAACCTTCAAACTGCAGACAAGAAGTCAGTCAAGATCTGTTTTCATCCCTGGACTTGCAAGAAGCAGTCAAAGCTGAGCTACACAAGCTCAGGGACTTTCCCAGCCTGCAGACCCTCACCCCGAATCATCTGGCTCTGCTTCTCAGCATCTACTGAGGCAAACCCCAGCACAGCTCACAGGAAAACCCTTCTAGCATTTGCAAGTCTTCTCTTGCAGGAGCAGGCACTGTGTGTCTGTGCTACCTACAACAACTGCACTGCTCAGCCACTGGGAGCCTGATGGCCAGCAGTGCCACCCAGCTCTGTAGGGGAAAGTGCTTTTAAGGAACTAAGAAAACGGAGTCCTGCTCAACACTGCCCTTTGGGGCTTCTCTGCACCTCAAATCTGAGGAAGGGGGACAAACCAGGAGTGAATACCCTCTCCTCAAGTTCCTGTCATCTAGGGGGGAGTTGCATAACAAAGCAGACGTGGTTGACCCCTGTTCAACAAGTGTCCAACAGGTAAGAGATCATGGAGGGCAGGATCTGTACCCTCTGTTCCCTGCACAGCTACAGCTTCCCCTCCTGAGCCTGGGACTCAGCAGCCTGTACTCACAGTGCATTTGTGTGGCTTTTCCCCTGTGTGTCTCCTCATGTGGACCACCAGCATATACTGGGCTTTGAATGGTTTCTGCTCCCGGGAACAGTCCAGCCATCGACAGACAAACTCTTTCTTCTCCCCGTGGATGTGGTCATTGTTTATATGCTGTTTGGGTAGAAAAGAGATTATTACAGCTTAACCACAGCAGCCTTAACAGCATCGGCATCAGCAGCCTTACTGCAACTTAGCCCTGCAGCAGCACCAGGGGCTGAGCTGTGAACCAGGAGCCTTCTGTACTAGGAGAGTCAGAAGATGGTCTGAAGCAACCTCAGGGTTCAAATCCTTCGGTGAATGTGTTTGGTCACAGACACGTCGTGGCTGTGGGGAACAAACCCCAACACACACACTGCAGCAACCAGAACCTCCAACCTGATGCATCTGCCACTGCCAAGTGCTGCTCTGCCTGAAAGCCTCGGGGAGAGACACCTGCCCGAGCCTGCAGACAGGAATGGAGCACCTGTCCTGTGAAGACAGGCTGTGAGAATTGGGGATGCTCAGGCTGGAGGAGGCTCCAGGGGATCCTACAGCAGGCTTCTAGTACCTTCAGGTACAAGAGAAATCTAGAAGCCTACAAGGGACTTTTCAGAAGGAACTCTATTATTTACAGGACATGGGGGATGGTTTCAAGCTAAAACAATAGAGTTCTAGATTTAAATTCCTCCCTGTGAGGTGCTGAAGCACTGGAGCAGGTTGCCCAGAGAGGTTGCAGCTGCTCCACTCCTGGAAGTGTCCAAGGCCAGGCTGGAGGGCGCTCTGGGCAACCTGGTCTGATGAGAGGAGTCCCTGCCCATGGCAGAGGGCACTGGAAATAAGATCCCTTCCAACCTAGAACGTTCTATGAGTCTATGAATGTAGAGGTCATGCTGTAGTCAGCGTCACCTGGGCGAGCACATCCAGCACAGGCTGGGGCTGTGCACCTTTCGCTACTCCAGAGAACGTGCTTGCTCTGCTCCCTTTGCTGAGGGCCCATTCAGAGGAAGACTGAAACAGGGATTTAATTCACAGAATCCTTAGGGATGGGAAGGGACCTGGAAAGATCACCCAGTCCAGTCCCCCTGCCACAGCAGGATCCCCCAGACCCAGTGGCACAGGAACACAGCCAGGCGGGGCTGGAACGTCTGCAGAGAAGGAGACTCCACAGCCCCCCTGGGCAGCCCCTTCCAGGGCTCCGGGATCCTCCCTGGGAAGAAGGTCCTGCTGAGATTGAGAGGGACCCTCCTCTGCTCCAGCTGGCACCCAGTGCCCCTTGTCCTAAAGCAGATTGGAGGAGAACTGAGCAGAGCAGGCAGCTGACTCAGGGCCGGCCTGAAGGTTTAACTGCTGGAGTGTTTTGCACAGCTGCAGAAAACAACACAGACACCATAGGCCTGACCTCCAAAGGTTCACAGAGGCTGGAACTCCAGCAGGAGCGACTGCTGAGTATCCTTCTGGACTCAGAAGCCCCGCCTGGGGTCCTCCCCTCCTCTGCTGTGCGGTCCCCACAGCTGGCTGGCTGTGCCACTAGATGGCTGCATTTCTCAGCGAATGCCACTACTGCCACTGAGCTGCTCCAGAAACCCTCCTGTCTGAGGGCAGCACAGGGATGACTCTGGATCTGCTCCCTCAGGCGCTGGCAGGAGCAGCCAGCTGTACAGCATGTCGGCAGTCCATCCTAGAACACAAGAGGACAAGCCCGTTCTTCTCTAGAGTCCCCGACACGAGCGGAACGCCACGTGCCATCGCTCACGTTCACCCCCGGCGAACAGATGTGTGCTGCCCACGAAGGAGGGCTGCTCTCTTCCTCTTCCTGAGACGGGACTGCCTCTTGGTTAAGGCCCTGATGAGACGGAGCAGAGGTGCCGGGCGATGCTCCAGCTCGTGCTGGATGCCGAGCTCCAGCTCCTTTGGGCTCCAGGCGCTCTGGCTCAAGGAACGGCCCCGTGCGAGCTCACTGAGGGTAAGGTGCACTCCCCTGTGCTGGAGGAGGAACAACTAAGGGGCCAAAGCTCACTGCAAACTCTGTGTAAACATCATGGCCTGAATGGTTCGGGTAAACTCCTCCAGCCAAGAGGAAACGGGAATTCAGTGGGACACAGGCTTCCCGTTGGACACCAAACCTTCGGGGCTGGTTCAGTCAGTCCCCTCTCCCTCCTGCTCGGGCACCACAGATGCTCTCTCATATTCAGAGAGAAGTAGGACACTTCTCTCTGTCCCTGCAAATAAGCCTCCAGATCTCTAGCCTTTATCAGCATGAGCATCCTCTAAACCTGGCCTTTCTCAGGCTCCCTCCCCAGCTCAGGCTCACTGCAGTGGCTGACGAAGCTTGCCAAGGACAGCGCTTGATCATCCAGGCTAGTATTAGTTACTGTGTGGCCAACAGGACCAGGGAAGTGATCCTGCCCCGATACTGGACCCTGGTGAGGCTGCCTCAGCCCGTTCTGGCAGCAGAGGTGCATCTGCTCATCCGGGCAGTTTCAGCAGCTCTCGGGTGATGCTGCTCCGTCGCCTTAGGCAGAGGGGTGATAGTTCAGCAGACCTGCAGATGTGACCAAGTACTGGAAGGCTGGTCTGGATGAAGACAGCAAACCAACACAAGTAAGAGGCCAAGAGCTGAAACCAGCAGCACTCTCAGGTGAGGAAATTCGCGGTGTCTGTAACCCTGGCCATGCAGGGCCGGATTCAGACGCCTTTGTTCACTCAGGTTACAACCTGGAAACTGAGCCGTCATCCACAGGGGACAGGTAGGCAGAACTACAGGAGCGCAGTACAGGAACCACACGTACACAGGGATTTCTCATGCCTGAAGGTTTAACTGCTGGCACGACATCTGCAACGCAGAAGGCACGGGGAGACCTCGCTGCACCAGAGCAGCCAGAAAAGTTCCCCAGTTTGTGAACTCTGGCGTCCGGGGTTCTTTGGCTCAGACAATTACCTCTGGATTTTGCACGGTGTTTGGCTCCCCAGTCTCTATTATCAGAGGGAATGAATAGTCCTGAGCTTGTAAAACAAAGACCGGTCAGGAATAAGAGCATTATGCAAAGCAGCAGCTTTGCCAGAGTACAATAAGGATTTATAGGGTTTCAGTTTATAATCTGTTTGTAACCTTATTACACCCATGAAATGTCACATTCCAGGGACCAGATCAGAAGGATTGTGTTTTTCCTGGTGAAATTGAATTTTTCAGGGTGTGAAAAAGCTTTTCTTTTAATTCTGTAGGTCCAAACCTGCGAGTTTTCCTTACCCTGGTAATCCCTAGTACAGCACACAGGCACATGAAAGCCAAGGATGCTGCTCCCTGGTGTCAGGCTTGCTAACGCAGGGCTCTGAAGCACCAGCTCTGCAGAATTAAGAATTCCTGGCCTGGGGAAAAAAAAACCTACCCCCCCCAACCATTAAAAGCTGAAATTCTACCGGCTATCTCCCAGGGCACAGAACTCCAAAGAGCTGCTAAGCAGGGGTCATCCGCAGAATCCCAGTCACTTTCAT
Source organism: Upupa epops (assembly GCA_013397515.1). Classification (NCBI taxonomy): domain Eukaryota; kingdom Metazoa; phylum Chordata; class Aves; order Bucerotiformes; family Upupidae; genus Upupa; species Upupa epops. The sequence goes on along the minus strand of VZRI01000788.1, from coordinate 115,482 downwards.
GACGGTCTGTGCTTGTTACCCAAACCTCAGACTGTCCTGGCTCATTCTCTCTTCTTTCAAAGAGAAAAGCTATTGTCATGCAGCTCCAAAATCCCCCAGAACAGAGGGAGCTGGCCCCAACAGTGACTTTGGTTCAGAGCACCCTGACTCGGAGGCTTTGAGATGGGTTCCAACGTCAGAGCGACGGGAAAAGCCACCCAACAGAGCGAGATCAAGACTGAAGGTGGTCTGTCATCTCTACCGAGGAAGCTCAACAAGCCCGAGGTAAGAGGCAGCACAGCCTGGAAGCACTAATGCTTACACGGTAAGAAACACTACTGCAGGGGGACCACTTTAATCAGTGCTCAGCACCCACGCTGCAGGCAGAGCCTGCAATAATCTTAGTGTTTCATTTCCCTCTCGCACATGTTTTTGAGAAGAAAGGAGTCTCCCAGCACATCCTAGCTGACTGCCAAGTACCCACTAGGTTTGGACACGGAAAGAAAGGCCACATGTGCTCTCACAGTGGTCAAACAGCATGAGGGAAGTCTCTTAGAGCAGTGGAATGAGTTAGGAAAACAGAACAGCAATGACTGTCACCTGCAACTGAGACTGCATCTGGGAGCCGAGAGTTACTGGCAGGACAGAGCAGGAAACACTGGGAAAACCCTCCCGTTCTGCCTTCTAACCCGGACACCGCAGCATCTGGTCTGCCAGCTGGCTGAGGGTGCTCCCCATGCCCACGTCCTACAGCTCTGCGAATGTCTCAGCAGCCTTGACACCGCTGCTGGAACACAGAGCCCCCAGCACCAATCCCCCGGACCCCAAACGCATGGCATGGCAGCTTCCTCGGCGTGTAACACCGGGTGTGCAACGCGCTGCGCTCTGTCCACACACGGCCCCCCGCCTCCCCACGTGTGACCACATCACCCAGTGCCAACACTGAACGGTCACAGGTCTCCACTGTTAACAGACACAGCTTCCTCCACTCGCCCTCCACTCCATTCAC
>VZRI01000788.1:67070-106154 GCA_013397515.1 Upupa epops | reverse complement strand
AATACAGGGGGAGGACAACCTCCCTCGTCCTGCTGGCCACAGCATTCCTGACACAGGCCAGGCTGCCATTAGCCCTCAACCCTCTCAGCTCTTGCACAGAGGTAGAAAACCCTGGTGGCAACCCTGCCTAGGTCTTGTCCTCACTGAAAAGATCCCTGAATTGGAGGGTTGTTACCTGTAACTGTTGGAAATCACTGCTGAGGTAACGTGCTAACTGGAAGCAAAAGCCAGGCTCTGCTGTGTTGTGCTCCTCTCTGAAACCTCAGCGAGAGCCTCCCTAGTGCTGTGCTGCCGCTGCTCTGTCTTCTAGCGCTGAGACACGTAAGAGAGGCCAAACGCCTAATGGGGGTGAGTGTCAGCACAATACAAATTACCCCACGGCAAGCCTGATGCATGGCTCGGGATCTGAAAGAGCAATGTCCAGCACTGCTTGTGATTATGGATCACATCACAATCTAATAGCAATTTTTATTTAATCAATAGTTTCCATGCTGAACAGACAGCCTGTTACAGAGAATCGACAAGCAGGTACTGATAGCGACAAGGCTTGTTATTAATCTTTACCCTGACAACACATCAAGCAAACTACTGTAAAAAAGCCCGGCCCAGATGCGTTTGAAAGTCTCTCCTTCTCTCTTTCTTCTTTCCTTCTTTCCCTCCCTCCCTCCCTTCCTCTTTTTCTCTCATCTTCTCTATTAATCAGTTTTCTTTCCCTCTCTCAGTCATTTTCTCCCTTCATCTCTTTCTTTTCCTCTTTCCCATTTTCATTCTCTCTTTCTTTCCCTTTTCTTTCTCTTTCACCTTCCTTCCTCTCTTTTTTCCCTCCCCTCCCTCTCGTCCCAGCTCTCTCTCGTTCCACCCTTTCCCCCCCTCCATCTGCACAGTCCCGTCGCCCCGTCCTCTTTCCAGGTCCGCAACGCTCCGCACGCTTCATCCTCCCAGTTCATCTCAAATATCTGGGGCCTGGATGACACAAAAAGGCAATTCCTACCAAGCAATTTCACCAGACAGCGGGATCGAGCCCAGAGCTCAGCGTTAGCCATTCCAGGCTAATAAATCATACTTCCTCTTTGAGATGTCAATCGCCAAAGCGCTTTGTAAAAACCTTGGCATCTGTAATTCAGCGCAGCCTTTTCATCTTGAAATGAGATGCTCCAGACTGATAACAGGAATAATCCTCTCTTGATCAAAAAAAATATCTGCATTTTACCAATTAAAGCTGCTGCCAGGAGCCAAAAGGAGCAGCACTGAGCCCGCGCTGTAGTTTATCTCTGCTAAACACAAGGAGGGATGCAGTTGGAGCTTTGTTTCATTTTCAGCTTGACTACTTTATCTCTCGGAGAACTGCGCCATCTCAGCCCGGCCGTACACACAGAGCCGTCTGTGCAGCCCTCAGACCTACAGTGGGAGCCGCCAGAGGCCCCACTCCTGACAGCAACCACCCACTCGCTGTGTGGATTAGCTACCTGACATCCCGCAGGAGAGGCACACTCGCACTGAAGTTGGGGCCCTGGAACGCACAGGATTTGCTTCACCACGATGAAAGGGTCATCGGCTTTCTTCCCTGCCTCTTCTCTGCTGACACCCTACCCAAACAAGAGGGACTGCACAGAGGAATCCAGGCAGTCCAGCCTCCTCTGGACCAAATGCAGAAGCTTCGCTCACACCTGTATTCAGCTGCTCATCTGCCACTTCTGCCTGAGGAGAAGAACCTCCCTGGGCAACAGCTGGGCCAGCACTCACAGGTTTCTGTTCTTCCAGACATCAGGTTTGCACGGGCAAAGCTGCCGGGCAGCACAGGGCTGGCTATGAGGGGCGACAGTACTCGTGACAAAGATGGGCAGCACTATGGATCTCATTCATCGAGAGACAAGGAAAGCAGCACCAGGAGACACCACGTTTAACAGGGGACTCCAGAGGGTTCACCTTAGATCCTCACCTGTGCTAACGGGCTACAGCACATCACTCAGCAGTCACAAGGCAGGAGAAAGCTGTACAGAGACTGTCCAGGCAGATCTGCTTGGTCCTGGCCCCGCTGCTCAAGACTGAAATGTACAAGCCCACCCAAAAAAAGCTTCCCTTCTCCTTCAAATTCCAAGAAGAACCAGAAGCTGAAGAGCCAACTCAGTCTGCAGCTTTCCTCTTGCCTGTGCAGCTGTCCCTCAGGGAGCACAGTCTCGCCAGGCACTTGGCTGGCAGCTTCTTATCCTACTATCCTACCCTACTTCCCCTATCCCACTACTCCCTGAAACTGGGCACCACCTATGAACCAGGTCTAACCCGGGAGAGTTCACTGCCTGAGCTCTTAGCAAAATACACACTTCAAATGCCTGTACAGCCACAGGCACTTCAACCGCACTTCGGGCTCACAAGCAGGGGCAGAGCCCAATGCTGCTCCCTGCCAGGCACAGCCCTCTCCACTCAAGTGTCTAAGTGGCTGGAGGAACTTCTTGGGTCCGGGGAGGCATCCTGCCCACTCCTACCCACACAGCGAAAAGGCAGCGCTGCTTCAACACTACGGCATCCCTCTGCCCGGGGTACCCGGTCACAGACCCCGACCGTGCCCACCCCACCACCCGCCGTGGCAGCAGCAGCGCGCTCACAACAAGATCTCCTAACGCTGTGAAAGAAATGCTAATTACAGAAGAATTAAAGTTTAAAAACTGATTACGTTTCTCCCTCCAAATCCCCTCTTAATGCTTCCCAGATTAGGGGGGATTTACTCTTTTTTTGGTAAACCTTTCTCTGTAAAAAAAGTGCAATCCCCTCTTAATTCTATTTTCCCCTCCTCTTCTGTGATTGATCAAAAGCCAGACTCCAGGTAGCTGACTGCCAGCGTGCTGGGTAGCAGAGTGCTTAAGCACAGCTGGCCTCTGGGTCAAGCCCAGGGTGAGCAGGGTCTCCTCCCAAGGCAGCAGAGCTGGCTCCAACACTGCTGCAAGGCAGGGGCCGTCCGGGCGGCTGGGGCAGAGCAAGGATATGCTGGGAATGCAAACGGGGGCCACGCAAAACCCTGAGGGCTACTGAGGCTACAGAAGGGCAGTGAGGTCCCTCCGCAGACACTTAACTTTACAACCCAGCAGCGTTTACGTGGAGTTACCCCCGAGGGGGGGTTAAAGACCTGCTTCATCTAAACAACTCTGCACTGGGTACCCAAGGGGCAGTGAACAAACACTGAGGGGCACAGACCTGTCCTCTGCTGCGTACTGAATCCCTGGTCCACAAACGATGCTCCCTCTCTGGCACAGTTTTAGAAGCAGGGGTTCACAGTAAGGGGGCATCCTAATTATAACTCAGTGTTTAAACAGGCAGCAAGGAACAGAATTCAGACTCTAAAATCTTCCCTACAGGTGTCTGGCCTGATTATTGGCTCTCATCTCCCCTCCCTCTCTCTTCCTCCCCTCTGTTCAGCCACAGCTACGAAGGTCCAAACATGCTGAGGGCATCCCCAAACTGCGAAGAAGGAAGCCTGTCTGTGACCCCTGCTTGCCTCTGAAATCTCCCTGCTTCCTCTGTGTCGACCCCACCTTCGGTCCAAGCCCTGAGCTCGCCTCTCTTGAAGGAGGATTCCTTTTGGCCACAGCACTGCTTCCCCACAAAGGGACTATGGTCCAGAGCCCAGCGGGGACAGAACAAACTGGCACTGAAAGGAATAAAAGCAGCAGCGAAACAACCTGCTGCTGCACGCAGAACATCCTCCTCCTTGGGAAAAGCAAACTGCTGTAGTGAATGCAATGCTCTTCTCTGGTCCTTACCTCTCTCAACTTGAAGGAGGCATCTGTGACTCTTTCAGGGCAGTACTTGTCACTGCCACACAAAGAGCCTGCCCCAGAGCACAGTCAAACCAGCATGGAAACACTGGGAACCGCTTCTGCAAAGCAGAGTGAGACAGCAGAGTGAGGCAGAGACTGTCTGGAGATGCAGGTGAACAGGGACATGGCCCTGCAGTCCTCCATGAGGGACCTGCCTCATGGACACCGTGGCCAGTTTGCAAAGCCCACCTCCAGTGCTCCGAGGAAAGAGATGGCTACCACACCAAGGTCGATGTGCCTGTTGGAGCAGTGGTAACTGTCCCCCTTCAGGTGTAGAAGCCTATCCACACCACCACGAGTAGCACCCTGTCCACTTTGCCAGCTCAGAACTGCTCTATCCTGCCTTACTCTTTGTTGCGGGTGGATCTCTGCTCTCAGGTAGAGAGCTGAAGCTCTCTCCCTCCAATCCTCATCTACACTCTACTACAGCACTGAGGAAGAAACCGCAGGCTGGGGTAGCAGAGTGAGGCTTTCAAGTCTCAGGTCTATTGACTGTGACTGTCCTGATTTCTGGGCATCCAGAGTGACCCCCCCAAAAGAGGTCCGGTCCTTCAGAGCCTGCACTGCTCACCGCCCGCCCACTGGCGCAGTCTGAAGTGTTCCAAGGTGCACAAACAATCACAGCATCCTGGGATGGTGCAGCTCTAAAGGATCTGCAAATACCATCTAGTTAAAAGCCCTCTGCCGTGGGCAGGACCACCTACCACTAGACCAGGTTGCCCAAAGCCCCAACCCACCTGCCCTTGAACAGTTCTAGGGATGGGGCAACCACAACTTCTCTGGGCAACCTGTTCCAGGGCCTCAGCACCCCCACAGTGGGAAATTTCTTCCTAAAATCTAATCCAAATCTACCCTCGTTTCGTTTGAAACCATCTCCCTTGTCCTGTCACTGGAGACCCTCACAAAAAGCCCCTCTCCACTCTTCCTGTGGCCCCTTCAGGTCCTAGAAGGTTGCGGTACGGTCTCTGCAGAGCCTTCTCTTCTCCAGGCTGAGAACCATCGATCAGTGAGATGCAGCCTTTGATGAGCATCGCTGTGAAGGTACCTCGTGTCACAACAGGTGCTGCAAAACCTGCACCAAGGCAGGCTACGGGCACAGCCCAGGCCCTGTGCGGGTCTGCATGGATCACTGGCCAACTTGTTTCAGCCAAAGCCAACCCCATCCTCTTCTGCAGGACCAGGGGGCAAAAGCCTGCAGAAGCTCAAGTCAGGTCACCCCCCAGAAAGTTCCCTTGGGCACTGCGTGGTGGGTACCTGCCGAACACAAGAAACCTCGTCCTGGTGTGAAAAGGCAGCCTAGGGCACTGGCTGCCCTGGGGGGTGCCAAGGGAAGACCCAGTCACTGCGGCGCTGCAAACAGGCAGGAAGACCCAAGCAGCTGAAATCCTGACTGTGCGCTATCAGTTCAGGGCTTTCTGACCTCATCTCATCAAATACGACACTGAGAGAAGCTGTCTGCTGGACAGTTAAGGCAAAAGCCCTGAGCCAAAGCAGCTGGGCAGCTCTTGGAGCGTGTTTGTGAACGGAACAACAGTCATCATCAAGGCTACGTGGCGAGAGGACGAGACGCAGGCAGCGCCGCGCTCCCCGGCCGCCGCTGTGTTAATGTTTAACAGTCACTGCAGTCGCTTCCTTGAGGGTTCATTTCCCTAAACTGTGATCTTCCGCGCCGGAGCCCCGCGCGGCGTTTCATTCTTAGACTGATTCCTGGCAAACAGGGAGACAGACAGCGTGCCACAAACAGCAGACTCAGAAAACACGCTATCTGCTTCGCTGCTGGGCACTCGGGCGCGTTTATCGCGTGCCGTAAAACAAACCCCAGCTCGGCTAAGCTCAATTATAATATCTCGCTGGGCAGAGGAATTAATTAACCAGCTGAACGACAGAGACCCCAGAAGCAAACCCAGGCTTCAGAATAAATAACAGCGGTTTGGGTTCGGGTTTGGCGGGGTTTCTGTAAGGAGAAGGGGAAGAACAGCCCCCTCGGCTGCAGCGCTCAGACAGGGATGCAGGCAACCTCTTCCCGAGCGCCAGGTGCTGTAAAGAAGGGAGCTGGCAGGCGAACGCAGCGGCGCCTCCGACTCTCTGGTCTGCTAACGTGCGGCACGCGCACCCCTTCTGCAGCAGCTCCCAGTAACCCTGGGACCCCGCAGAGCGGTGCAGCGGCTGAAGCAGAACAAGGGCAGAACTTGTCAGGATTTAAGAGCTTTCAGCAAAGCCCTTCAATTGCAGGCAGCACCCTATTCCATGGAAGGATATCAATTATAGATAGTGACTTGCTTTAGCAGAGCAGTCGGCACTGTCAGACGCTAGATAGACAACCATGAAGAATCATGAATCTTTCTATTAACTGTAAGGGGGGGGGAGAAAGGATGGATAGGTGCTATAAATAAGGCAGAGCATCAGAATGGTTTAACACCTTGCCTCTTGCTGCATGCATCATGAAAATTTCACCACGCCGAGTCCTAAGCGGCGTGTCTCGCTTGAAAAGAACAGCTCCTGCACCAAAACCACTGCGGTGTCAAACCCTTCTGGGTGGGTTAATAACAGCTCTTTTATGGAGCTTTTTGATTATTTATTCATGGTGGTCTGGGTTCTGTTCACAAATTCAGTCGGAAGACACTGCCTCTCGGGTCCTGGCCACACTGGTACCCGCATTTTACACCAACAGCAGCAGGACTCTGCTACAGAAAGCCATGCAGGAGAACGCCATCGGAGGCTTTGTTGTGCCCACTGCAGCTCCTGCTCTAAAGCTGCAGCACACGCTCAGCCACAGACTCCGCTTAAATCACCGCCACACGCGTGCCCTATCGCACAGCGCAATGCAGACCTCGCTAGAATCTGACCGACCGACACCTCACTTCCAAGGAAAGCAGGGCCCATCATCCCCAGGCAGGCTGATGTAACAGGAACACCCAGACACCCCCGAAACACTGGTATTTCTTTCTTGGGCACACACGTACACCTGCTTGCGTGCACCCCTCGTACGCAGTGGCATCTCTAACGGGTGCTGTATGCAACACCAACGGCAGAACAGCCCTCCCGAGCTCTGCTCAGCCTGGCCTGACTGGAATTGATGCTGGCACAGCCAACCCTTCAGGAAACAAACCAAGCAGCTTCCGTCTTGTCCCTAAACACACGCCTGGGCAGCCTTGGATCTGTGGCAGCACCTCACCACTGTGTAGGGCTACATCCCCGAAGACAAACACCTCATGTGCGATCAAAGACTCGCTGCTGGCCTGGAGCAGATCCATGCTCTGTGCCTGTCTCAGGTACACTCACGCACACAGCAAGTCGGGAACTCCCTGGAGCAGACACGCTGAGGTAAGCACTGCTATGGCAGTGGATATCCACTCAGTCGTGGGGCAGGAGACACACAAAAGCCACACCAATGTGGAGATTTTCAAGGACCAAGCTGATGCTCAGGGACCGGACACTGTCTGCCAAAGACACAGCCAGACAGAATGAGGACTGTCCTTCCATGAAGTTCTCCTGAGACCCAGACTTGCAGGCATACAGGGAGCTGCAGCAATCCAGGGCACACAGAACACGGGAGAGACAGGCTGGGGTGAAGGCACAGACTAGCAGAGAGTCAGAAGTCTAAAGCCCTTTGTGATTCTGGACAGAAGTAACTCGCTCAAGTCCCCACAGCAGGGCTCTCTCAGAGCAGCAAAAGCAATCACCAGCCAGGGCTCCATCCCCGAGCCCGCAGGACTCTGACAGCGTGATTTGCACCACTTGACTGTGATGGCTGCAATGGCCGTTTCATGTCTTCAGAGGATCAAGTCAGGCACTTGCACCTTTCAAATGCCATCGAAACATACCTGAGCCCTGAGCCCTGCCACAAGGAACTCTTTGTATCACAGAAGCATGGGGTTTGTGTCTAGAGAAACCCATTTCAGACGCAGCACCTTTCAGCAGAGCCTTGCGTTGGCTCTCCCAATACAGCCAGATTCACTAGGAGAATTAAAATCACACCAGGAACAACAGAGGCACTCGAAACCACCCCCCAACAACCACAGCTAGCACACTGCAGCTGTAATCCACCTGACTTTCCAAACCGTGGGGCGTTACCCAGCCGCCACGGTGAAATCCAATTAAACCTTACGCTGGAAACGTCAGAAAATCCCCCTCCTTTTCTTCACCACCGAGGGCAGCTCCACTGCGGATTCCTGTTCTCATTTAATACTCTTCCGTCACTGCTGCCACCGGGGTCACTTCTGAAGAGAAAGGTCTGCCAGGCCCTGCAAAGTCTCACTGATCAGCGCCTGGGAGAGCCCCCCTGTGCGCAGCCCAGACAGTGCCAGCTGGCCCTCCCGCGCTGGGGCATGATTTGTGCAGAGTTCTTTGGTAACGCCACACTCTGGCCACCGTTTCAGATCTCCAGGCTCTCGCTCATCACCCTGCTTACCATCAGTGCTGCACTGGTGGTGATGGAAAACGCACCCCGATAAAGGGCCGCAACATCCAGAGCCTCTCACGCCCCAGCAAACGCAGGCTGGCGCTGCTTTACCTGGGTCAGCCTGCAGCACCAGTGCACACGCTGCAGTCTGGAAACAAACGGGGTGGGCTTTACCCAGGCTGTTATCTCGCTTGGAAAAGTGCATTTTTCAACAAGCTGTTCCCGTGCTGCCGGCCACATTCTGCTCCCGGTTTTGCTTGGTCTCCAGGACAGCACCGAACAGTTTTCTACAACAAATTACTCCGACACCCGATCGTGTCCTGAAGGCGTTGCTCTCTAGTCGATACTAGGAATTCCCCTCCTGTTCCAGAGGGTTTGTGTGCTCCACGATGCCATGCATTAAGAGCGAGCGACCGTGGCTAAGGAGAGGCTGGGAGCGTGGAGGGATTACACGTGCCAGGTTAGGCTTTGATCGGTCCCTTCCTAGTTTATGATGTGACAAAACGGCAAGAGGAGAGGTGCCAGAGACCGAGAAAAAACAGACCACAGTCTCACAGGGCTGATGAGGCTGGAGAAGACCTTCAAGATCATCCAGCCCAACCTCAACCCAAGCCGGTAACCCTAACAGCTGCCATCTAGAATGAAACTCTGCAGGACTGCGATCTGAAGGTGCCTGAACGAAGAATTCACACCAACGCCTGGAGTAACAGAAAAAAGACCACAGAATGCTGTGAAACACCTCAGTCTCCACGTACGCAGCCGAATAAGCTCCTTCAGTCTATACACAGCAGTAAACCCATACCAGCCCCCACTCAGGGCCCTGCTACAGTCACTGCGGGAAGGAAAAATCAAACCTGGCTAAAGGTTAATAATAATTAATGTCCAGCTCACTATCACTCAATACCTATCAAAGTCTCTACCTCAAAATGCCTTCGCTGGCTTACAGGATCAGAGCCATTACAATCTCCACTGAAGACTTATTGAATTTTGCACTAAGCTTTAGCTGACTGAACAGGTCAAGCACTGTGGCTCCGAGTCCTCTTTCTTCTCAGAAACTCATAAACCCCTCTCCCGTTTGCAGTGCTGTTAGCTAAGAAACTTGACTCAGCACAGGGTCAGAGAACCCGACCCCCATGCAAAAGGTCACGTCGTTTTGAAGCCCAGGCTCTGAACACCATTGACTTACATGCACTAGCTGCTCCTGCGTGTCGAACTCCCGGGAACAGCCTTCCCAGTGGCAGTTTGTCTCATAGACCACTTCAGGCTCCTGTTTGCTTTCATCTTTGTCCCCTTCCTCTTTTACCAGGGTCATTCCTTCTGGCTGTTCCTGGAGAGAGGAAAAAACCACAGGCATGAGGAGAAAGGAAATTCTGAAACGGACGAGAAAGAAGCGTGAATTCCTTCCACATGAAAGACAGACTACGGAGGGGTTGGGGGGGACTATCGCCCTTTCAGTTCACAGTGCTGTCAGAGAATCACCCGGGTTGGAAGGGACCTCCAAAGGTCATCTCCCGCAGGGAGCCAGGGGCAGCCTCAACTAGATCAGGTTGCCCAGAGCCTTGTCCAGCCTCACCTGGAATATCTCTGGGGATGGGGTCTCAGCTCTCTCCCTGGGCAACCTGTTCCAGTGTTCAACCCCCCTCCTGCTAAAGAACTTCTTCCTAACATCCAAATGAAATCTGCCCTTCTCTAGCCTGAAGCCACTGCCCCTCATCCTATCACTATGGGCCTTTGTAAGCAGTCCCTCCTTACTCTGTATGCACAACAGAGAAGCCCACAAGAGGCCCGGTAAGTCAGAAGCCCCCTGCAAATAGCACGTGTGCAATCCACGTGTCCTCGCCAGAAGAAAGCACTCGCTGCAGAGAATGCCTGGAGCCCTGCACTGAGGCACCCCTGAACACAGCTCACACCCTCAGCAAAGACCTAACTGTTCACTGTTCATTTTTCCATAAAGAACAGAGTGCTGAGCGCTCCCTGACCGATCAGAGGTGCCTCCTCCTCTCTGGCCTCATCCTGCAACAGACCCCGCACCCCCTCACTATTCATCCTCAACCCTGCTACCATGAGCTGAGACTGCCCATCCACATGCCGGACGAAAGGTTGTGGAGCACAGGAAGCCTGAAAACACATGCTGCAGGCATGGGGCACACTCCCTCTGGCAGCCAGACGAGAGGCTTACGAGTGCAGCCTGCCCACCGTACCTGCATGCTGCCTGCTCCCGGGCTGGGCAGGTCCTCGTCGGGCTTTATCTTGGAGCGCTTGTTGTGCATGGGATCTCCAGTGCTGCTCACTGCAGATTCGCTTGTGGGTTTACTCTGCTGCAGGCAGGCGGGGTGTTTTCCCCAAAAAGAAGACAAAATCATACTGTGATAAACAAGTAGATCCAAACAAAACCAGGCAGCACCTGCTCAGCAGCTTCATTTGGAGGAGCTACGCTGTGAAGTGTCCTTGAGCACATAGCATCAACTTGTGGAAGAGCTGCATCAGGCAGTCCTGTAACGGAGCAGCGAGGGAACGAGGAGGAGGAGGAGGAGGAGGAGGAGGAGGACTCTGATGCAGTTCTGTGCTATGAACCAAAGCTGTTTCTGTCTGGAGAGGGAGGGGTAGGAACTCAAACTGTCACGCAGTAACTACAGCAAGGCAGTTCTGCACCGAGTGCCCGTGCAAACACAAGGCACTGTCACACCTGTATGAAAGGCTTTGCACTCAGTGTCTACAGAGGAGACCTCGGCTCTTTCACTCTGCTTCCTTTAACATTGTGGACAGGAAGGAAAACAGAATCTTAGTGTGAGACTCAGCCAAACAGCCCTCACAGCAAAACTACTGCTGACATCAGCAGGCCAGAAGCTTGTTTCTCTCTCTCTGTGCTAGACTGAACACCATTACCTGCATCTGTGAATGGATCTTGTAGGATCCAGGGATCTTTTAGAGACATCTGAACTTGCATGGACCCACAAAAAATCAACCTGCTTCCTAGAGCAGCATGTTCTACATTTGTAAAAGCTAACCAGGAGACAGAGAGCTCCTGGAGCGCTAAATAACCGACCCCAGGTCACGTGGAAACAAACAGCACGAGTTCCTAGCAGGCAAACCACAGCCACTGAGACTCCATCGCACGGGCTCACTGACTTTCCAGCAGTCGCTGTGGTTTACTGGAACGAGCAACTCCCATCTGGTCAGTTGACTCTGCACACTCAGGGAACCGAGTCCTTCGCTCCTCTGCACTACCTCCGAGTTCCTTCGCTGTTCAGAGACCAAGCTAGGCACTCCTGTGCCACAAGTCCTGAGGACGGCAGAGCCAGCCCTGTTTGGAGGTGAAGCTGCTCGCCTTCAGAACGGTCTTTTGTTGTGCTTTTCCCCTTTCTCTCACTCCTTACCTCTGTTAAGTTCCTGTGGAGATCCAGGAGAGGCAGTTTGCAATGAGAAGCTGCTCACTGCACTGAAAAGAGTTACGAGAGCTAAAAACAACAGGACTGACCAGGAACCGAGCAGATGCTCCTGGGAGTGAGAATAAAGCAACTGCAAATGCTGGAGGAGCAAGAAAACTGTTATCAAAGGGTCTCGGTGACAGTGGTGATTAACTGCCATTGAGAAGCTGACATCTACTTATTTAATTTCTAAACTAATGGGTTGCAAGGGCTTCTTTTGTTGTCTCTCACCTGTGTGGAGTCAGAAGGTCCAGAGCTGACCTGGACAGGGTTCAGGACACTAGGGATGCCAGGGATAGGTCTCTGGGTAGGGAAGGTTGGAGCAGGATGGATGAGTGGAGGGCTGTGTCCAAAGGCTGAACCTAGGGTTTGCTGACGACTTATAATCTGCTGATGCATTTGCTGGAGGGATACCGGTGTGGGTGGGTATGTGAAACTCAGAGCAGGGCTGCATGTGAGAGAAAAGAAGAGAGAGGGAAACGATGAGGGTCACTGCATTTTGGAACTGTACAGGTTAAACCTTTAACACACGGCTGTTAGTTTTACATTCAGTGAAGTCGGGTCACTCCTCCTCCCCCCCTGCCCCGGTCTCTTTATTCATGCCCGAAAGGATGATAAATCCTGGGTTCAGATCCAGACTTGGCCTGGATTTACTACTGGGTGAAAAATGCTTCCAAACCAGAACACAGCAGTTTTCCCCAACATTTCCCAGGAAAACACAGAAAGCTGACCAAAATAAAACCCAGAAAACCTGAAATAAAAGGAAAGCAGTTCAATAACAGCTATTTATTGCAATAACAAACTTTATATAAAGAAAAAGAATGGGTCCCTACATGCTTTATAGTACTTTTATTGATAACACAGCTCCCCTGTGCTCGCGAGTACAAAGCAGCTCCTTTCATCTGAGCTCCCGCTACACTCTTCCATATGTCTCTAGATCTTATTACAAGAGGAGAGAAAATCAATTGGTTAAATGTGTTCTGAACACCAGGCTTGTCATATCACTCATTTGTTTGCCAAGATGGAAAGCTCCATTCATCCAGAACGTCACCTAAAGAATTTCCATCAGCGCCGTTTGGTTACAGAAACTGATGGATTAACCTTTCCCCTCGGAAATTGGTGATCAATGGCTTTCGATGTAAAGATATCCCGATGGGAAAACGCTTCTCCTTTTTCTAGTTAAACACCACTAAATGTCTGTTCAAACCCATTATGCATGTTAATACCTGCCATCACTTCATTACTTCACCGCGCTGCCCAGACTGCAGTGACTCTGGAGGAAGTCACGCCGCCTGCCGCGTACCTACTCAGTGGGGCAGTGCCACCGCGTGCGGTGGGTCACACTCACCAACTACAGGGCATGGAAGCTGAGATCCTCCTAGGAACGTGTGCACTAGTAACCTTCAATCGTAAAATGAAAGCAAACATATTCACTGCATTTTGTTGTCTTTAAAAACCCAAACAAGCAGCCAGTAGACATTTAAACCACAGGGCTTAAGAGGGAAGGGGTGCAAGCATCACAGTTTTTATGAATCAAGGCTCCTCCTAAAGTCAAAGGGCAGATGTAATCCCAACTGACACTCTGGATTCTTAATTACTCTTGCTGCTCCACGCATTACCTGAAAATCCCGAGGTAGAAAACCAGCTGTAATCATTTCAGCCCCCTCAGGTAATCACCCTCCAGCACTACTGTACACGCTGTCTGTTTGACCACAACCCAGAGAGAGACAGCTCCAGTGTGATTACATGACTGTTACTCCCGGTGAGAACTCTGCATTACAATGCCTGCCCATTTGGGGCAGAGCATCATTAAGAACAGCCTGCAGCTCCCACGGCTCTTTGAGGAGCTCTCTTTTCATTCTTTTTAATAACGGGAGGCAGAAACTTTGTGAAAACGGTAATTGTCCGCGGCGAGCGTTGGGGAGGAATCAGTAATCATACCAGTTACTGCAGCTCCACAGTCCCTCCTAGTGCTCCTGCAAGCAGCCCCGAATGATTACAGCGTGACTGGGCTAAGGTAGCCTCTGCAGATGATTGACAGGGCGTTAATCAGACGATGCATATCGGGCGCGGAATTTGTTCACAAGCTCTCCTCTAATAGCTGATTCCATGTTCACTCAGCTCTGTCCCAGTTTGTTCAATTCATTCTTCAATGTACAAGCCATTCATCAAAACCCACAATGATTTAACACACCTTTGCCTTCCTAGTGAACAAACACAGCTATGTGCAACTGCCCTGCCTGTTCACTAAGAACCACGCGGTTACGACACCGTACGTGAGGCTGAACAACACCCCCCGGCTGGGACCTGGCACTGGGCATTTCCACAGCGCACTGTGAGCTGGAGCAATCCTGTGCTGGTCTTGTTGCGGTGATGGCTGGTTTTACCACGACTTTACTGCTTTCAGGCTGAAAGATGGGAGATGGAGCTGAGATCTGAGGCGGAAATCCCTCCCTGTGAGGGTGCCGAGGCACTGGAACAGGCTGCCCAGGGAGGCTGTGGCTGCTCCATCCCTGGAAGCTTTCAAGACTGGGTTGGATGGGGCTGCGGGAAACCTGGTCTGGCGAGAGGTGCTGCTGCGCACAGCAGGAGGTTGGGGCTGGATGATCTCTGCCGTCCCCACCAAACTTTCTATGACTCTTACGGTTCATCTCACATACTTCAAACGCTAGACAGCACCACCTGGAAGATGCTAACAAATTCACCAAGATCAACCAGGAAACAACCTGGATTAAGTGCTTTCTATTCTCCAAGTGCCTGGGACATCACCCTTCAGCTGAATCACTCTAAAGGGCTGGTTTCACTGGGAGCACCCTTGGAAATGCTTGATGGTTTTCCCTTTGCAGGCTTTAAGCATGAACACCCCCCAGCTCTGCAAGTCCCGGCTCAGCACAGCCGTTCTTCACACCCTACACAGTAAGAGGATTCAGCCACGGGCCATGGCCAGCTTAAGGGCTCGGGTCACAGACGCAGACCCCACACACCATTGCTCTGTGACTACAGCCACACCAGCACCTGCATGCAACGTCAGTTTTGAACCTAGTCAATCTTTTACCTGCTCCATAGCAAGAGCACCAGAGATCCCTGTGCAGGATCCATCCAGCAGAGGAAGTGTTGTGTTGTGAGTGTATTTTAACCTGAATGTATTGTAATTGGAGGCTGTTACAAAGTGCTACCGACTAGAGAGCTGGGAACTTGGCTGCTGAGGAGAAACCTTGGCCCCGATTAGAAAGCAGTGCCGGAGCCCCAAGCTGCAGATGCACAAGGAGCACTTAATGCAGATCACTCACATTTACTGGACTCTGACCACACTCTCTGCCCAGCTCCTCCCAAACCTGGAGGAGACCGACGTGTCAATAGGGTCACCCATCCTTCCTCGGCATTCTCCACCCCACTTAGAGGAACACTAAGGCGACGGTGCCTCCCCGTGAAAAAGATCTCTCTAACTGGTGGACAAAGGCAGCTCTGGTTCAGCAAACGCCGAGTGTTCAGTGCTTAATTCAGGACATTTGCTGTCCCCTCCCTGTACATAAACCCAGCGTTTCTCAAGAGAACAGGCGTCCCTTCTACATCAGCTTTACCTCCACAGCGAGGATGTTCGTCCAGGCACTGCCCGCTTTTGTGCAGCTTGCAGGCCAGCAAACTGGTCAGGTACAGCAGAGGAGACAAACACCATCTTGGCTAGCGGCTCTACCAGCAGATGCGTTAAGACACAGCTGGACAGATGTGCTCAGGAAATGAGCAGCAGTAATTTCTCCAGTATCCCCCTCCTGCCCTGCGCTCAGCGAGGGTTCAGTCCAAGGTACCGGGATTTTCCTGCAGTCTGGCAATCTGCACTTCATTCCCGCTACAACCAAACTTCAAACATCTCAGACTGCAATAAAAGAGAGATCTTGAGGGAGCAGCGGAATAAGCTGCTACAGCTAAGGGGAGTACTCAGTAACAGTGGCAGTGGCTCAGCCATCAGAGCGATCTCTTAAATAGCTCAGATAGCTGCTTCAAATAATTCTCTCCAGCTGTTTCTGGAGAGCTCTTCATAAAGCGAGATGACCTGGCTGGGTTTAACGTCACTCGCATGCAAGATGCTGCCACAGGGCAGTCTGGATGATTTTTCTGATCTGAAAAGATCAGAAGGACCTGAAAAGAACAGGAGGTGGCAGGTCCTTCTCTGTCTTTCAGAAACCAGGCTGCTCAACAATAAAGCTGATGTGGGCCAAAAAGAAGAGAAAGAAATGGAAGCTCGCAACCTCGCCGCCACAGAGCGCTATGCTGGAAGGGGAGGCCTGGATTCCTGCCCTCCTTCCCCAAGTTTTTAAAGCACTTTGTTCCATAACTGTTGAATGCAGGATGTCTGGAGAAGCCTTGGCAGACCCTACGGGATCCTTCTGCTGTGCCCAGCAGCCATACACCTTCTTGCTGGTGCTAAAAGCTCTTGGTGACTTCACTCCAGGAGGCCAGCAGCAGCAGGAAGGGTGGGCAGCAGCACCACCTGGCCTTCCTGGACCATCTGTGTCTGCTTAGAACTGTGTGCCACGATGGCACTGGTCTCGCTCGGTATCGATCTGAAGTTCTTGCCCAGCTGTGGCACCCAAGACCTGGCAGTAATCATTCTGAGAGTACAGAACTGCCACAACCAACCCCCAGGTTCTTCAGAAGTGACGAGTGGCTTCAGAAGCCTCAACCTGCACCAGGGTTCTGATGAGGTAACTTAAAAGGGCTGCACTTAAGGTGAGGGGTGCTCAGCATTCCCGCAGCTGGGATGCCAGGAGAACGGAGAACACCTGCTCCAGCTGCTCACATTTCCCAAAACACCAGCTGCTTCCCCAAAATCTGATGCTCACCGAAGTGTAAGCGATCTATGAACCCGTCTTTCACCTTCTCACTGAGAAAGGAGGATCCACACCAGAGCAGGGAACCTGAGTCACCCTTCTCGTACAGATTGTTTTTGAATAAAAGAACAGAGCACAGAAGGAATAAGGGCAGCTGAGTGCATGCTCGACCACCAGTGAACTGCACACAGGTTATCCTCCTAGCTGGTGAGTCTGATGGGTGGCACCGCACAGCACATCAGGGCACTACTGCTGCCTAAGCACTCGATAGCTCATACACACTCACACAGAAGCCCACCAGTGAAACCAGTGAGTTCTCCATACTGTGGGCTCCTGTGTCTGTCAGTCAGTCTGTTCCTCTCTCTCTTTTCTCCTCTGCAAAGTCTCCCACTGCCTTCACTGGAGGCAGAGCAGGGCAGTGAACTACACTGCAATTACACGAGCGTATCGCATTTGAAGGAACAGACTTCAAGAAGAAAAACAGACATTCTAATCAAAACCAAACCTCGTGGCTACTCTGTGGCCGTCCTGCTAACAGGGTCATCCCCTTCCTGGTCACAGCTGCGGAGTTTACCGCAAAACAGCTGTGAATCCAAGCCGGGGAAATTCCTTCTTCACTAGACGCTGCACTGTATAGGAAATGCAGTGTCGGGGGTCTCGGGGCTGACACAGAAGTGCTGAGGAGATCCCAGTTTCCTGAGTACTGCGAGCACAGGCTCCTTACATCATCCGTTTCCTGTCCAGATACCCTCCTTCTGTCGCAAAACACACGATGCAGCTCTGCATGGCTGGACCTCACGGTCTCGAGGGTCCTCTCCAGCCTTGATTCTGTCATTGTGTGGAATCTGATGCACCTATGTCTTGTGGAAGTAGCCCCTGCCAGTTGTTCTTCTGAGCAGGACCTTTATGCTTTCCTTCACTTGTAACAGCTCTGGAGCATCAGAGTTTAGCTTTAAATCCCACTCGCTTCCCTCTACCTTTCCTCAGGGAAAGGGTGCTCAGAGCCTGGAATGGGCTGCCCAGGGCAGTGGTGGAGTCACCTCCTCTGGAGGTGTTGAAGTACAGGCTGGCTGTGGCCCTGAGTGCTCTGGTCTGGCCACTGTGGTGCTGTTAGGTCATGGGCTGGGCTGGATGAGCTCAGAGGGCTTTTGCAGCCTCAGTCATTCTGTGATTCACTTTGTAGCCCTTCCCTGCTTAAAAAAAACCATCAACTGACGTTATTATGGCACGATAAAGCAGCACATCCCTTTCTCTAGATTAACCACATGCAGTACAAGACCATGGAGGTCAAGACTTGTGCTGCACATCCATGATGGGTCTAGAGGAGAACCTGTCTCACTGGGATCAACACTGGGTCTAAATTTGACTCCATCTGAACTGCAACTAAGCCTCCTGTAACCTGTTAACTGCAGCTAAACAGAGGCCTTGCCATGCAGGAAAAGCTTCCACTCAACGTCAGCCTCGCATCTCACACAGGCAGATCCCAACGGGAGCGGTGAGGAAACAGCCAGACACCCCTAACACACTTTTTATCCTTGACATCCCTCACAGCGCAGCTTCTCAGAACACACTGCTGAAGAGACTGTGTTCCATCAGTGCTGGTCGACACTCAGCTCTTCTAGGCTTAGTCTAATGAACCAGCACTTGTGTTCTGTTAACTGCCTAACTACACGAACTTGAACAGCTCCAGGAGAAATGAGAATGCGAAAGGAGCCTGAAGAGCAGACCACAACCCAACATCTGCCTCAGAAAGACGAGACAGGATACAGAACACTGAAACAAAGAAGGAAGACTGAGACTGTGAGGCTTCCCCATCTCCTGCCCATGAGACACCCTGTTAAAGGGTTCATTTCCATGTGATCAAAGGGTACTGCCTGCTCTTCTCAATGCAGTGCACAACTAGACTGCTGGGGATACCTCCACCTTTCTCTGGGACAGCCGTGCACTCCACTCGTCTATCTTTCCTCTGGGTTCATTTTTCTGCCTGTTTTTCTCTCTGGAAAAGTAAACACGTGGTGACTTGTCTCTAGATACAAAGCAGTTCAGAGAGGAGGGCAACGACTTATCGTGCCACAAATGCTCCAAGCAGGGAGTGCTGAGATGAAGAAGCTACTGAGAATCCAGTACCTGCTTGCAGACACACAGACTCTCGTCTTCCTCGCTGACACTCATCCGCTGCTGTCTAAGCTCACCCCACACAGCTGGCCGTTGCTTTCTGGTGCTCTTGCTGCATGTACCCTCTCCACCACTCTCTGGTGCTCAGCCTCAGGTAAGCCCAGAGCGAAGTGCTAAGAGCCAGAACCGCCAGGATCTGGCTGCAGTTCACAACTCGTGAACTGTTCTGAGATCAGGGACGCCTGCGCAGAGCCCTGAGAAGAAAGCTCTGCAGTGCTGCCTCTGCTTCCTTCAAACCCTTGGAGAAGACCCAAGGGGCTCCAGTGCTCACATGAAATGGAGGTCTAACAGGCTGCTGAGGAGGCTCAGGTGCAGTCACCGTTACACCTGCCCAGAAACGAGGGGTGTCTTTCGCATCAGCTGGAGCTGCTCTCATTCCAACACCCTGTAGCTGACAGGGAATTCTTCTGGAAAACAGGATGTGCAGATCTGGTACCACAGCACTGCTGAAGCACTGGGAAATCACCGAGGCTCTGACTTCCAGATCAGAGAGAACATCAAGTCACAACCTCCTGTGTTTTATTAGGGACTAGCTAACCTTTTGTGAAGACTCTGAATCAGCACTCGCACTGTCGTGGGAAGCGATCAGCCCCTCCACACTCACTCGAGGCCGTGCCGCCTCTCCGAAGGAAGTGCTAGTGGCTGCACAGTCCAGTCACTGTCACAGGTAGCAGACAGAACACTAAGTACATCCTGACAGAAGATGAATAGCAGGGTGCAGCGCTGCAGGACTGAGGCAGCTAACCAAACGAGCACACGTCAGCTGCAGGATTAGCCCCAGCTGATGCCATTTCATCTGCCTCCTTTCTGGTCGCCTCCCCCAGTGGAGACACGAAGCAGGTGCTTCCAAATTCACAAAGTACAAGCTCTACCTGGTGTGCTAACGAGAGCCACGACGAGCTGTCGGCAGGAGTGACCTCTTCTTTACAGGAACTCAGCCAGCACTCAGGCTACAGCACTGCCCTGCCGGCTGACAGTGACAGAACAGCCGCCCCGCCAAGCCCTATCAGGATCTGCTGGACGGTCATTAATTACCATCCAAAGAGCAGCAGTACTCACACCAAGGATCAGAGCCCTCCTGTGCTCAGCTTTGCTAAACCAGAGCCCGACAGCAGCTCCTCCCGTTCGACTGCACCGTCCCCCTCCCGCAGTGCTCAGGCAGGGCACGGAAAGCCGTCTGAGCTCGGGGTGCAGCCTTTGGCTCCACAAGGCGTTTTTCCAGCCACCACGAAGACTGGTTATGCCAATCGCAGAATCGCACAACAGTTTCAGCTGCAGGAGACCCTCAAGGTCATCGAGAGCAAACTTCTCATCCCATCGGCACTGCCAAACCCTGTCCCCCAAACGTAAGGTCTAGCCCTTGTCTCAAACACCTCCCGGGACGGTGACGCAGGTAGCTGTACCTGCTCACAAGGGTCTCCAGGCCCTACCTGTGACTGCTGACAGAGCCTGCAAAATCAGACATCCCAGGACTCGATCTGCCCACACGCTCCTGTGCTGACCCACCGCCTTTCAGTGATGTGACCCACGCAGCCCTTTCTAACCCCTGCAGGATCCAGGACTCGTGCACAGCACAGAACACACACGAGGTTTCAGTGGCACAGGACCACAGCCTGGCACTCTTCCTCTCCTTGGGCAGAGCACTGCCCACGGGCCTTCCTTGCACTGAACTGAAACCACCAGTGACTGTCAGAGTTACTGGTACCCTCCTGAGCATCCTCTGCTCATCGCTGCACTAAGAGCTGCCCCAAACACTAACGCTCTCCACCTCCCCCCACGGAGCAAGGAACGATGGAAGCCTTCCATCCCTGTGGAGCCTACGCTGACTTCGGAGCACTGCTTGGTTCACCCACGTTACAAGCAGGGCAGTCACTGGAAGTCCATGCCAGCTTCAACAGCAGCGGGAACTGCACACCTCTGCATCGTAGGTACGCTCAACAGATATGGTCCAAGGTGCTGCCAGCTACTGACCCCCACATTATGGGGGCCGTGGTTACAGAGGCTGCCACGCTGCGCTATCACACCGGTGAAGAAAAGCTGTGCAGCCCTTCAAGTGCATCAGAGAGGCAAGGCACTGCTGTTTCAGGGAGTGCTTCAGGAGCCCCACAGCACGGACACTGACAGCAAGCATCTGCAGCGCTGCCCCACTCAAGCCCGGCAGGCTCATGGTTCCTCACAGCCCTGTTTTCCCTCAAGTGCAAGTCCCCACAGCTGCTTTCTGAAGGTCTGAGCGTGCTGCTTCATCCGAGAGGTACGTCTGAGGCGTGCCAGAAACGGGTCTGTCAGACCTCAACAGGCTGCTGTGGGGACTCGCTCCTCTGCCTCGCTGCGAACTGCAGGCAGAGCCAGGTACTCTTCACAAATGCAAACCCAGCACTTCCTGAGCCTCTGGAGGGGGCAGGATTGTTTTTAGCACTAGCAAAAGCGCTTTTCAATGCCACAAGAATGTTCTGCAGTTCCATTTTCCCTGCTGCTTCCCTTCATTTGCTTCCACTCCCTTTGACACTGCTGCTTCTGCTCCCTCTGCCCCAGCCCCGCTGCCTCCCTCTCCTCCTGCCCATTTCTTCCCCTGTTGCTCTGCTTCCAGAACAGCCGCTCGTGGCCTTTTTGTTCCTCACAGAAGGGAAGCATCCCAGCCACCACCCCAGCGTTCGCGACGGTCTGGGTAAGAGCAGTGATTCCCTGGCACAAACCGAGTGGGTAATTCGGCCACAGAGCGGCTAAGCTTTTGGTATGTGAGCCAAGACGTGGA
Source organism: Upupa epops (assembly GCA_013397515.1). NCBI lineage: Eukaryota > Metazoa > Chordata > Aves > Bucerotiformes > Upupidae > Upupa > Upupa epops. The sequence continues at coordinate 84,756 of VZRI01000788.1, read as the reverse complement.
AACACACCTCAGAGACCAACCCCAAGGAGTCCCAGCCAAACACTTCTACCCAACGGCTCCAGGCATCACCCTCCGCCAACTGTAAGGAGGAACACTGCACTGCCCATTACAGCTGGGACCAGAAGCCAGGTGACTTCAGTCACAAACCTATCCCGGGGCTTTTTCTCTGAGCAGAGGCTCCTGAGCACCCGTACCCAGGCTGGTCAGGGGGATTACTGCCTGCACCGGGCAGTCACACGCAACACGGGTCTGGATTTACCTCGTGTTTACCCTCCTGTGGCAGGGCAGAGTATTTGTACCCTAAACGAAGCTTCACATCAGAGACTCCACCAGACACCTGGGTCTGTGCAGAACAGCTAAAGCCGTTGGGAACCCGTTTGCACACGAGTGTGTGTGTGCCACGCAGACACGAGAGCACAAACGACAGTAGAAAACGCCATCCTTACCTTATTGCACTCGCAGATAAGTGGCCATAGGAACCACTGGCTGAGGAACTGCTACGAGAGTTATTTAGGATTGTGACCAAGGAATTGGGAGATGTCCGTATCATGGTCTGAAGATCAAAGCTGTGATCAGATAGGGGGGATATGGACAATGTACGCTTTCGGCTCGGTCTAGCTGACAACCTCGGACTCGGAAACCTGGCACCTGTCACGTAAACACAAATCATTATCCACCAGGGTACTTAATTGCATTTATTCCGTATCAGTGATGGGGACGGGGACTCACAAGACACCAAAACGCTGCGACCAGCCCACTCTCTGCACCTGTGAGCTACTGGCTATGACAGAGGGAAACGAGGAAGAAAAATCTGCCTTGCTGCGCCTTACCTCGGGGGAGCTCTGTTTATTAATGTGCGAGCAGCATGATAAATTGCTAAACAAAAGGAAAAGACTTTTATGAGTTATCCCCTCATTTCTGATGATTTATGAATCTGATGGCTTCTTAGGCACTCACATCATTAATTCAACCATGAGCAATGAGAGAGTAGCTCAGTTCTGGACTGGCAGCAGACCCAAACCCACAGGGCAGCCCATGTTAAGCTTGGACAAGAGAGTGCAGGAACCAAGCGGCGACGTCGCTTCCGCTGACAGTAACTCTGCCTGCTTGGTAACTGATGCAAAAGCCAACATCAGGGCTGAAAAGCACTGCAGAGGCTATCAGTGCAAGCTGACATTCACAGTATCAGACTCAGCAATGGGAGGTTTATTCTGAACCTGTCCAGGATCCCACAACATTCCCTGTGCTGGAGGTGTACAGGGGGCTGGGGCTGCCAGAGTTCTCTACAGCTAGGAACTGAGCTTCGCAGAGCAGCAAAGAGAAGGCACCCATGTGGACACCACTGAAATACATGTTACATTTCCAAATGCTCTCCACTGCTCTCAGGATCTCCCCCCCTCATCTGGTCTATTCTACCACGCCACCCAAGCTGCCGGCAGTCCTGATGAACATACAGCACTTGAAGTTTCTTCATTTTCTTTAGTTATTCTCAATCTCTGTAAAGACCAAGGGGAGAATGAGCTTCGCCACTGCGTGCTGATCTACACTGCTGCTTCTACCTTTGCAATTCCTTTATCCTGCGGTAAAGGACCAATTCTGATGTCCAGGGTCATGCAGGTCTTGGTTTTGACACCTACTTTATAGTTCTTTCTCCCAGAGTCCCTGACATCCTCAGGAACTTGCTAGTAACTCAGAGGTGGACACGTGTCTCCACTACAGACCTGCCTTTCCCCATTCTTCCTTGTGCCTTGCTGCCTGGGACCACTCTCCAGCAGGGTTTTTCAGCTTCTGTACTAACACAGTATTGGCAAGAAGAAAAGCCCACCTGGACTCGCCCCAAGGACAGAGCTGAAACAGAATCTGCCACTGCATTTTCCTTCCACACTTGACTGGGCTTCCTCTCTCCCCGCAAGTGCTAGACAAAACTTTCACCTGGTCTTAACAGCTGCCACTTCATCACAGCTGTGACTGCGTGGTCTCCTCATCCCAGCTTAGATTTACCTCAGCTAGCCAACGTGAGTGCCAGTGGTCTCTGGCAACTGACTAACAGAGAATACTCTTCCTTTGTAATCTGCCTCTGCAATGAGCCTCAGCCTGTAAGGCCTCCTTCTCTCGGTGAACATATTGTGTACTTAAGCACTTGAAACTCGAGCACTGCCACTTATTTCTTCTTAGAAGTGACTACACATCACGTTATGTCATCTATTTCATCCAGTGGACATTCTAGGAGCACTGCTCTCCAGGTCCTCCCAAGGCAGAGTCCTTCTCTTTGTCTGTGCTACAGTAAAACCCAGCAGTGGCCAGCAGCTGCCAGAGGTTGCCGTAAGGAGACACAAGCACACATCATTGGCCAACAGGAGTAAACCTCTGCATTTCAATCCTTCATCTACAGCTCTCCTCCGCTGACTGCCCAGCCAGCAAGAACGAGAAGACCTCTGAAGACAGGAGGGGTAATGTGATTTCTCTCAGCTCAAGTGCTCTACAGGTGAATACAGCCTGTTACTGTGGGCTTACAGGGGAAGAGTCAAGGTCAGGTTAACCAGTTAAGTTTCTGGTTAACCAACAAGACAAAGGGACAAGGAAGACGGGCTGACCAGCAAAGCTGGGTGCTCCCCAAGCCCACTACCTCAGTGTTACTGCCAGCCATCCTGAGGGTCTGCAGTCAAGGGAACACCCTGATGTCTCCCTATCTGACAGACATGAAGTCCCAACAGGAATCTGCACAACTACCAAGGGTTTGCTTGAGAAACTCACACCAAGCCGGGTAAACACGGTCTGACAGCTACAGGCACTAACCAGAGTCTATAACTAACCAGACCAGCAGCACCCGAGCTCCTCTCCTGTGGAGACCGGCTGAAGCAGAAGGTGACGGCTGGGTTCCGCGGCTTCTGCGATCAGACACCATTCATCTGCTGCCACAAGCACCCAAGCAGGAACATTCCAGCCTGCAACTCCAAAGGGACTCATGAAACACTACTGACAACTGTTCAGCCCTCTCACAGTCTCAGAACGGAGCACAGTCACCCTCGACAGGAGGGGAATTTATATTCCCTTCGGTGCCGTGCAGGTCCTTAAAAACCTCCTCCTTGTCCTTTTTTCCACCCTTTCTGGACCAAGCCTGTCTGCTCCATCATTTCCTTAAGTCACACTACAGCTCTTCCAAGATGCTCCTCTCTGCCCAGTGCTCATTAAACCTCCCTCCTCAGCCGGCAGGGCACCCCTGTCCCCACTCTGCAGGGTTCTGCAGAAATGGAGAAAGATGCTCCCTCCATTTGGGAAGGGCAGCCTCCTCATCTCATCAGGCTTCCCCTAAATGTGGGAGAGTGGAGGCTCCCTCCATCTACATGGGATGTGAACAACCCCCAGCCTATGAGCCATCCACCAGTCTCTTGCAGAAAGGGAGCATTTTGAGGTCCCTTCCGATCCCTGGTGATCGATGGTTCTATTTGTGCTTCACAGTGAGAGCCAGAGGCTGCTCAGGAAGAGGAGGGGATTCTTTTCGAGGGAGGCTACGACTTTCAAAAGTGAAAATACAATTCAGTGGAGCACCTGCTTTTTCATGATCACCTTGACTTCACTAGGTTTCCTGGGCCTGATTCATCTAAGCCTGAGCTGTCCCCTCCTTACAGGGCAGGACGTTTGCTGAACCTCAGCCTAGTGTGCCATCAGCCTTGGTGCAATCTGTCAGTGACTCTGACTGCTGAACTCCACTCCTTGGTCTTGCTCAGGCATTTATTTTAAAAGCAAACACAGTCACAGGCTCACGGGTTGGAAGGGACCTCAGGGATCATCTAGTCCAACCTCTCCAGCAGCACACAGTGAGCTGGCCCAGAACCCTATCAAGCTGAGCCTTGAAATCATCTAACATTGAGTCAGTTTTACTTAGCAATGAGAGATGTTCATCCACTTGGAGGGTTCTCCCACCAGGGCAGGATGTTCCCTACTCAAGTCTGCTTCCACACCAAACACGCAGGAGCGCTGCTTCACTCCCACACCATGTGCTGAATAACCCCCCCTGGCAGCTCTGGCAAAGCCGATGGCACTGAGCTGCTTAGGAATGTGGAGTAGATGCTGAAGCAGTAAAAAACTCCTCAGCTCACAGCAAAGACTTGAGTGTGCCAAGAAACACCCCCACGGTGTCAGAGGATCTTACTGCTGGGTGGAGATCGAGTCTACAGTAACAGCTATCCATCTCCATTTCAAGCTGGACATGCCATGCAGCACGCGTGCCCACGGCCTTCTCTCCCGAGCTGAAGTTTGTAGCGTTGCTTAATCATTTATCAGTCAGTCTCCAGACGTGTGTCTTTATTCCACCCTCTAGATCACACTGCAGTGACCCTGCCTCGGGTTCCAGCTTTTGCTGAAGTCTGTGAACGCGGAGAAAGTGATTTTTGATGTTTTACATGACACCTTTTCTCTTCTCTCTGGTGTCTGCTCACAGGCAGTGAGGTGGACTGTGAACTGGCTGCAGGATAGAAGCCAGAGAGGAGTGGTCAGTGGGACAGAGTCTAGTGGAGTCCCCCAAGGATTGATACTGGGACCAGTCCTCTTCAATCTATCCATTAATGACTTGGATGAAGGACTAGGGTGCACTGCCAGCAAGACTCCAACCCAGCAGGTATCCAACCCAAGAGGCTGTGAGGTTTGCAGTGCACGTGCTCAGGGCTGTCTTGGCACTTGGTATTTTTACAGGACCAGGAAGGAATTTCGGTTGTTGCTGCTGTGGTGCTGTAACTTCACCACCAACCCATCCCACCCCATCCCACGTGCTCTGACGCTATACTTGAAGGAAGTACAGCTGATCCCCTTGGATCAAGCGAGCTGGCTGTGAGCTTACACCGAATCGTGGAATGGGTTAGGGTGGAAAGGGCTTTCAAGATCATCAAGTCCAGCCCTTCCTAACTGCCCAGGACACTGCTAAACCCTGGTGCTAAGCTCCAGATCTCAATGCTCTTCAAGCCCTTGCGAGGACGGCGATTCAGCCTCCTCCCTGGTTAGCCTGCAGGACAGTTTTATGGCAGCAAAGAACATTCTCCTCCACTCTCCATGACACACAGGACAGGATGGGGAAAAACTGCTATCAAACAGACATTCTTGGCTGCCTTCTTCCTCAGCATATTAGACAGCTCACGGGCACTGATGGCTGGAGCTTCAGCTAAGTCTCCTGCTCCTTGGGCAAAGCTTAACTTCATTATTAGTGTTTCTCCCCTCTCATCATCCCCAGCATTGCATCAGTTTGCCAGTGCCCCAGACTGGACAAACTCTACCTGGCACTCTGCTATGCCCAGCACATGCCAGTGTTGGAATTATTACCTGCACTACAGGGGAGGGTACAGATGCCAAAGTACAGTGCCAGGAGCCATACAAACACACAGTTAGGAGACGACCTGCTTCACAAAAGAGCAGTGTCCTCCTCGTACCTGGTTGCTGAGCAGAGTAAATGAGCAGCAGCCTTTGAATGAGTTGAGTCACCCAGCTCACAATCTGATAGCAAATAATGAGGGGAACTACCTGTCTTTCTTCAGTTTCCTCTGACAAGAGAGTGCAAAGGCAAAAGGGTGCTTCTGAGATCACTGTGCAAACCCTCACCAGGGAAGATCCAAACAAATGGCAACGCTCCGCATTAATCAGTGTTTTGTTGTTAAACAGAAACACGGGCATTCTTATTGGCTTTTCTTTTAAATAAAAGTCTTCATCTCGGCTTCCTGCTAATTGTTTTGTTCTTGTTTCTAATCTATAATTCTGACAAAGAAGAAAGAGGTTTTCTTTAGCATGATGAATGATAAGACATTCAGATTCCCACTTAATGACAATTAATTTACTCTGTACCCATGCAAGTTAAGATAGTTTTAATTAGTTTTTACAAAGTAAAAGGGTAGCTTCATACTCTATTTAGATAAAAGCAGCTATTGCCTGACTAAACACATTCTCATCAAATACAGGAGGTGAGCCCAGTGACCTCACCAGGATTCTTTCTTATTTTAATTCTCTATTTACTGCTTAAAAATAACCTATTTGCATAATAGTGCTATACGGTTCTGTCTCCAGCTCTGAAATAATCCCTAATTGAAAAGTTGCTGCTATAATGAATCTGGAATGTGTGATCTTCATTTTTACACCAAACACAACGCACATTAAACAGCACATCCCAGATTCATCACAGCTACAGCTGCGACAGCAAATGCCCTTGGTGGAGGTCGTGCTCAGGTGCCTTTTATGAATAACCCCAAGCCACAGGCAGAGGTCACAACATTTCCCTCAGGTAAGATGGGATAACATCCTCTGGATGCTGGGATTCTCCACCAGCACACGAAGGTGCCTTGTGCCAGTGCCACTGTCTCCAGGAGTACATCGGCACCTTCTGTTTTCCTCAGGTTTTCCAGTCCACGGCTTGGCATTTCCCTGCCTAAAGCCTGAACACAGCCACTCAACCCAGCCCGCATCCGGAGATGAGTTTGGGGGCTGCTGCAGAAACTCTGTGCCAGTGGGAACAGGAATCACTGGAATTACAGAACAGCCCAGCTCACTGCAGCTGCGGTCCGACTGGGAAGGATCACAGTCTTAAGCTTACAAGTCTGGATGGCTAAGTCCAGACACTCAGGTGGGTCTGTAACGTTTCTGAAGTGGACTCAAGGTAGTCACGGGGCTGACAAATCCCTAGGCATTCAGTGGGACTGCCAACACAAAATGGATTAACAAATCCTTCATTCTCAAGGTAACAGCATGTCTCCTGTCTGGTTCCACAGCCACCTGCCTCACCTGAGTCTTGCAGAAATTGTTCGTCAACTACCTCACACCACCAGGCATGTGTTCTACAGGGGTGGCTTCCTACACCCTCAGCATTCCACAGGGGACCCTCGCAGCTCCCACACTCCTGGAGACCAACGGCTGTGGCAGGTAGCCAGCAGCAGGGAACATGAAACTGCCTGCTAACACAGGTACTAAAAAGCCACGGAACAAGGCAGTCCAATGACACTGCACTGCTCTGTACTGCTGAGCAAGAGTCAGCGTCACCACCTCTTATTTCCTTTGTTGGAAGGAATCTAGTAGATCCCAAAAAGCATCTTAAGGACAGAGGGAGTGCTCTGCAGAATCAGTCTGGAATAGGGCGTTCTCTTTCCCTCCTTCATCAGAGAAACTGAGGCAGGTCGGAGGGCCGAAATGTGTAAAAGCTGTTAGTATCAGGGAATCCTTAGTTGGGCTCCGTGAGAATTCAGCAACTGGTTCAGCTCAGAAATGCTCTCCAGGTCTCTTGGTTTATGACACACAACCTGGAAGCACAGCTGCCACTCTACAAGGGAAGGGAAAAGGGAAGGGTGTCTGCTATCCTAAGGGCAAATCAGATGTAAACCTGTAATAGCAGAGAGCTCAGCAAGGGAAAACCCATCCTAACACCGGCAGCGAGGTGCTGGCGGCCAAGAGGCCACTTTCAAAAGCAGCAAACCTTTCATCAAGAACATTTCTAACCTCATCCCCGGAGCAGTCCTGTCCTCTCCCTACTTACTCCCATGTCAGACGTGACATAAACCTCACACACTCAGCAGTCAGTGCTCTGGCTCTCCAGCCCCCTGTGAAGGTTTACGCTGACCCCCACTTCTCTATCTGCACGGAGGGCGCTGGGGGTCAGATCAGGAACAACCCCCGTGTCTCCCCTCGCAGGACTGTCTATGTTTCCAGGAAAGGTCACTTACTGTCCATGGCGTGCAGATACTCCATGTGAAGAGCCCCAGCTCCTGCAGTAGCAGCTGAAGGAATGATGTCTGCGTACGGGCTGCGCTGGCCTGCCAACAGAGCCATCTGATGGTAATATTCAGCTGGACTGACACCAGCGTGCGGAGCTGAAAACACAGCAGAAAAACCAACGTGAAAAGGATGCACAGGAGAGGGGGGTTTTACTGCGTGGCCGGTTTGGCTGCTACACCAGCTCGTGTATTTGCAATGTAAAGCAGTGTCTGCAGCGTGCCACCGCCACCAATGGAGCCGGCAAAGGCACCACCCCAAAACCAGCAGGGCAGAGAACACCAGTGAGCTTGGTGGTCTCCTGTTGTTGTCATGATTACTGACTCAGAAAGTGGTGGGCTGGCAGCAGTGCAAACTAGTGTGACTTATTTTGTGACACAAGGAAGCAGGAAAACCTTCCTGGAGCTGGATTCCATTTACCTCATGGCTGCCCCAAAGGACTCCCTCCATCCCTAGGGTAGCCACAAGGCAGAACTTCCACAAACAGCCAACTTTCTGGAGTCTCTGCTCAAAGGACCACAAGACTTTCACTCACAGGGGCCGCTGATGTAGAAGTTCAGGAGTAAACAAGGCCAAGGAGTGCTTTCAGGAGAACCACTCGTTGTTCATGAGCAACACCAGGGTAGTTCCGTGCAAGGACAGACTTAAGTCAGTGAGTGCAGCCATCCCATCCCTCACAGTGCACAGTCAGGTTACCTGATGCATGAGCACGTTGGCAGAGTCACCACCACAGGCTGGACAGGCTCTGCACAGCACCAGTGAGATGAGGAGCGGCGCAGTCCTCCTTAATGGCCCGCATTAGCCTTTCCCTTGTGAAAGCAATGTTGCCCAGTATTCCTCAAGCATCCCAACTAACAGGGATCTCCAGACAAACAGAAATCCCCATCATTTTAATACAGCCTCATCCCAGCAGGCATCAGACACTACAGGGGGTAGAGGGTCATGTCATGGGTTTGTGAGAGATGCAGTCAGAAAATAAACCAGACTCCCTCCACCCTGCTCCTGACACCAACTTGCTTTCACCCGAGTGAGCAGCTCCTCTCTTCTCTCTGCTTGTCCCACCTGAAACCAGTCCCAATTTCTTCTCAGCAGACAGTATGTAGATCTGCCTACCCCTTCCAGTTCCTCAGATTAATGGGCTGCACCCCAAGGGATTATTTTTACAGCCTTTCACGCAGTGCATTGATTATTTTTCTATCCCAGCAACTGAATCTTTAATGAAGACTGAACTTTGAACTGGCGTTATGGGAATCCCACTTCAATCTGAGCACTGTTACTTACACAGCATCGCTCCCTGTTGTTCCCATTAGAGAATCCCATCCCAAAGGCACACCTTGGAAGCAAAGGATCAACATTTGCAATCAAAAGGAGGTAAACATGGCTTTGGGATTTGGAGAACAGTTTATCCAGCAACAGACTTCCCAAGTGTGTGAGAAGACAAGACAGTGTGCTTCTGAGGTCAGGACGTTAAATGCAGCCCGTGCCCGCGAAGACTGGGGGAAATCAAAGGACACCCAACAGGAATGCATTTCAAAAACAAAGGCAGAAGGAGGGTGTTTCTTCAAAACTGCTTTCTCGCTGAAATCTGCTCTCCCTCAGCCACCAGCACCTTCTGAGAGACGGCAGGAAAACCCCAGACCGAATCGGAGATGAGGAGTCACTCGCTCTGAACCACCAGCTCTCAAAGTCCTACAACAGCAGGCAGCCTTCACACCTTTCCAGGCACACTTACACCACGTGCTGAGCTCCCTGACACAAGTGCCTGCCTTCACTAGCAGCCACACCGCCTGCAAACTTCCCAATTAACTGCAGGTAACTGCACTTGCTAAGGGCTGTGTGTGCTGAGAAATGCTCTGGAGCTCTTTACACACTGCACCTGGCTACCTGCTTCAAACAGAGCAAATCAGCCCTCTAAACGATGCACTGTGTGAAGGGTAAACGAAGGAGAAGTGGCAAGACCACTGGTGCATCCTCCCCAGTTTATTTCTGAGCAGCTCCGGCCCGGTTTTTAACGCGGGAAGGCGTCTGCCCTGCATCGTGGGCACCGCCGAGTTTCATTTGGAGCTCTCTGCTCTCTACACACCAACACCTCCCTCCTTACCCCTGCCCCAGCCCGCTGTGTTACTTGGCGTCCTCCTTGGCCACCCCAGCCCAGGGATCTGCAGAGCACGAGGATGTGACAAAGAGAGAAGACGCTCCACCGTCCTGCTGCTGTGCAGCCGTTAACTGGGGCTGGCAAGCACTGCAGCCATCAGGAAACCGTTCCTCATCGCGTTCCAGGCTGCTCTGGCTCCTGATCCTCCCCAGATCTGCGAGTCAACCGACAAAGCCCACAAGTACACTGACCTAATTATCTAACTAGCCTCAAGCCACTAAGAGTAGCAAGAGCAATCTCACTACGAATTTCAGCAGAACAGGATCCGCTCTGGAGCTGGCAGCCGCGGTGCCCACCGTGTTACCAGGACAGGACGAGCACGCAGCCCTCTAAATTGCACTCTAGCAGTGCCCATGCCACGACATGCACTATCTGCTCTCGGGAACCCAGCCCTGGGAAAAGCATTTCATCCTACACCTGAGTGATCACACCACGAGCTGTGGATCCCAGAGGGCAATCTAACAGCTTCTCACTCAGCTCAGCGTCGTACTGAAACATCTCCAGGGCCTCTATCAGCTTACTGTGTTTTCACAAGGTGCTGCACAACATCTGGGCAGCACCCAGTAACAGTCCAGAGGAAACACGAAGTATCACGGATTTATTTAAAGCCCAGAGAAAGACTTCAGCCTAAAGGTCTGAACAGCTAAGACTAAACACTTAAGTTCAGCTTTGACCTTAGGAAAGGCTAAGGTTACGTGTACAGTCAGCGATCAAAGCCCAGGGGTGACTGCTAAGATGGAGATGCAGGTATGACACAGGGCTCAGAGGAGAGCAGTGCCGTTCTGAGCTGGCAGCTGGAGCTGAGGCAAGGTGCTTCCCAGGCCTGGATGGACACCAAAGGCCTGTGTGGTGTGGAGAGATGGATTTCATGACAGAGCTCTAGGCTCAGTCAGTAACATGCAGGTGGCTGCACTACCCAGCACTCACCGGACTGCAACGGCAAAGACACACGAGGCTCACAGACTGACCTCTGTACTGCAGGCACCCAAACTTCAGCGCCACAACCTGGAATCAAACCCTAACCTGAGCCAGCCCAGAGTTTGAGAGGGATTACCAGCATGCCCTGGAGTGTCAGTCGGGGTCAGGTCAGGTACCCCAGTGTATCAGTCAGGACTGTGTGCCTATGTCTGTGCAAGTGACTTCAGCGCTGTGTACCAGGCACTGGGAGTGCTCACGGGTGATGTTACGTGGTTGTGTGACGGGTGGCTTCCGACCCTCCTTTCTTCGTGTGTGCAACTGGAGGGCACCTAAAGCACAAATCACAGTCTCACAGCACTGATGAGGCTGGAAAAGACCTTCAAGATCATCCAGCCCAACCTAAAACCAACCAGGTAACCCTAACAGCTGCCATCTAGACTGAAATTCTGCAGGAACGTGATCTGAAGGCAACTGACCAAGATATTTCTGCCCGTGAGCTTCTGCGAAGAGCCCAGCTATGGACTGCACAGTTGGCAGCACTGACAGGATGAGTCCTACTGATCTGTGCCACTGCGCTGTAACTCGGTCGTGATTATTCTACATGAAAAGCTCCAAAGCACCCTGGCCAAAACACGTTACTTCCCAGCATCCCGGCTGTTCCTTCTGAAGATTTAATTTTCATTCTAAAACAAAAAGGGCAGAATTAGCAAGGATTCACACGGCATCCACAGCGCTGCTGGAGAAGTCCTACGTGCGTGTCGTATGCCCTGACTGACAAGGGGTCATTAAAATTTCTTCTCCTAGGACTGTGTGCCCGTAACTAATGGATTAACTGTGAAGGTGTACGTTCTTATCGAGAGGATGAACGAGTCAGCCGGCTGGACAGGGAGCACTGCTCGTTTTTCAGATCCAGCTGAAGGCACTTTAACTGCGTCCGGTGAGTCTCTGCCGACGCTGGGAGCTCTTCCCTACCGTCACAATACAGGCACCTTCACGGAGTGTTTGTTCCCAGCTGTACTCCGGCTCTCTTCGGCACATGCTGAATGCTTCTTACTCTGTTACTGCAAAACCTACTGCTAGCAAGACTGAGCCTTTCCCATGTCTATCCATTGCTCAACGCAGCAAAATTCCCAGTGAAACCAACAGGCAATGAGCCAGAGCAACAGCAAGAGTCGCCACAGGGGCTCACCTCCACCCAAACACCACGGAAGGTAACAGCCACGGCCGCACCAAGACCCAGAGCACTGCTACTTCACGTGTACTGCCCACTGCCTGAACTGGGGGAGGCAGCTGTGATCATCAGCTTCGTTTCACTGGGCCGCGCTAGGCTGACAGAGCGCTACCTCCCTGTAACAGGACTGCGGGCTACACAGAGCGGGCCACGCACGTCTCGCGGGACTGGAAAGCACTGTCCTAATGACCAAGCCCTGCGCTGCAGGAGACCTCCGCGGCCGTGCAGCAGCGTACGCTTGGGAGGACTTGGCTCGGTTCAGCACAGACACAGGGGGGATGTGGGACAGCACCTTGGGTCAGCTCCACAAACAAAGCCAGCACAAGCAACCACCACCCTCCCAGCTCCAGTCTGGCACGCGGCTGGGCTCGCTTTCTCCCCTTCTCCTCGAAGTTTCAGCATTTGAGATGTACAAATGACCCAGGATCAGCTGATGAAGTATTGAAACATTTATGACATAATGAATATGTCTGACAAACCTGCTGAAGCCGCTTTGAACAGGGCGGAAAGAACGCTGACAAGATTAATAGAACTCCAGTTGCCTCCCTGACGGAAAACAGGAAGGCTGTCTTAACTCACCATCTGTTGGGCTGAGCCCACGAGCCGCCGAGATCATGGAGAGGGACGGGCTGCTGTGCAGGGACCTGATGTAGTCCATGTAGGGATTAATGTAGGGGTGAGGAGTGCTGAAGGGAGACTCTGATGTCGCAGCAGGGTTTCTGTGCGGGGAAATTCTAAGGAACGGAAGGTCTGAGTACGTGGGGCTACCAGATAGGGCGGAAGGCCTGGAAAACAAGAGGAAAAGCAAACACAGATCAGCCAGGATACCGACTCCATGAAGACAAAGCTCACAGTGACACATCCGTTTCTCAAAGAACAGCAGCGAGGTTGCACAGGTAGGAGCTTCCACTACAGCCAACTGCCTGGAAAGGAGAAGGACAGGGAATGAATTGTTCTCCGTGCCCAGTCCAGCAACATCTCCCTGATCAATTTTACCACAGGTTGCTGTTTGGATGAATCCTTTCATCCACCCCTCCAGACCCTGTTCCCAGGGTGTTGCCATGAGTGTGAAGCAGGCCCCCAGCAGTCCACCTATTAATTCTTCCTGCAGCAGGAAAGATATACCGAGAGGTGGAATCGTCTACACCTACAGGACCACGTGGCTGTTGGAAACAGAGTGTTTAAAACGTCACCGTGCTCACTCCTTCCACTGCCAGCACGCTCTTCAACTGCGTGTTGACACAGGACTGACCTACAAGACCCAAACTCTGTGCAGCGGAGCCGGGTCCTTTGGAGGGACTCTTGTTGTTGATGTCCTTTTCCAAGAAAGACGAGGAAAACTTGGTGGCAAAAGAAGAACAACTGCTGCATACGCTTTTTTAGCGTGGCACCACAACCGATGCCTCTCACAAGACCAGACTGATCAGCTGCCTCATTGTTGTGAGGGGAGAACCGCGCTGTGTTCTCAGGTGATGGGCATGAAGCTGGGTCCAACCCAGCTGAAAACTGAGGTCACATCTAACCCCCTGCCATAACTGAGGTCACATCTAACACCCTGCCATTAGCCCTCCCCAGCACCCCAGTCTGTGCATACGACGGTGTCTGGGCTCTGCACGGAGATCTTTCTCTCACAACATCCTACCTCCAAAGGCACTGGAACAAGAACGGGTGGGAGTGCCTGTCCTTGTCTGCCTGCGCTCTAGCAAAAGCCAGTGATGGACCCTGCCATGCATATGCTGCAGTCCTGCATTTGCAGCTGTCTGACCCAAACTGCATGCCTTTTCATCCCTGTATTTCCAATTCATTCAGCATATACTGAGCCCAGACACAGGCAGCAGCCGTGGGAGCAGGGGGCACAGCCTGGCCCTCTGATGCTGCTGCCTGACAGAGAACAGCAAAGCAAGAACTGCACTTTTTCCCCTGATCATATACACACACTAAGCCACGGAGAGAGCTGTCACCACCTACAAGGCCAAGAGAATGTGATCTTACCTAGGAGCCACTTCTGTCCCACCATCAGCTTGGAAATGCTGGCCCACGGGTGGGGAAAAGATCAAGGCTGCACACTGCGAACAGGACACTGGCTTCCCTGCCACAAAGTCCAAGAGGGCCGGTAACATCTGAGGAACACAAATCTCTCCTCTTGGGCTTTACTCCTGCTTTTCCCTTCTCTTCCTGATTTGGCTTTTGAGTGTTTCTTGCCCTCCTACAGCTCTCTGCAGGGTAAGCATGGGCAGCCTTCCCCTGCAAGACTGCCTCCCAGCTCCAAAGGCTGTAACAGAGATGTCTTCACTGGGTGCCAGCAGCAGGTGCGGGCAGTGCAGCCAGTCCCCTGGCACTGGAGCCGATCACCGGCGCCTCACGGGTGAATGAGGTGCCCCAAAACACATCCTGCAGCCCAGTATGTGAGCGATGGGCAACCCAGACCACGCAGCACAGCTTGCTGTGCTTATGGCAAGTGCTCCTAGAACCTCCTTGTGTGATCAAACACCTTCAGGGTGCGAGCTGTGGCTCCACGGGGGTGGCAAACACTCTTCCAAGTACTACAACTGCCTGAAAGGAGAGAGGTGGGAGTTGGTCTCTTCTCACAAGTGACAGGACGAGAGGAGATGGCCTCAGGCTGCACCAGAGGAAGTTTAGGTTGGACACCGGGAAAAACATCTTCCTGGAAAGGTCCTCAGGCCTTGGAACAGGCTGCCCAGGCAGGGGGCTGAATCGCCACCATCCCTGGCCATTTTTCAAAGTCACTGAGGTCTGGAGCTCCCGGACAGAGTGCAGCAGTGGCCTTTGATTTAGTAGTTGGACTCCATGATCCTGAAGGTCTTTTCCAACCTAACCGGTTCAACAGGAAGGCAGGACTTGCTCTGCAGGCTCTCCCACACAGACTTTCTTGTTCAGACACACTTGGAGCACTAAGGCTGCCTGCAGACGGATGGAGTGAAGCAGATGCATGCTCTTTTCTGCATCAGGAGCCTCCTGTCCACTGCCAGAGATCCCACAAACCCAACTCAATTTCATACGAAGCCTATCATACTATCTATAATTATGTGAAATTGGAAGTCTGCGGGTCTGGGATCAGAAGAGCTCCCGGGGTTGTGTTTTATCACTGCAATTTCCTTCCTGGCACATTAGGCTGATTGTTTTATTTTCTAGGTAGCCCTAGTTACATTTATACTGCTGACATGCAAAACCCAGCGGAGAAGGGAACCAGTCCTGAAGGAATCCCCCTCTTTCTGCCAAGACTGTTCCGCTGATTGTTGAGGTGCCAAACACCGTGACTGCCACGCGGCTCTGCATCCAACAGGGGTGTTCCCGCTCCCCACGCGCTTCCAGACTGCCAGATTCTCCCTGTCCCAACCCCGACGCTCTAGAGAATCTCCAGTACTCAGCAGGAGAACAGCACACACAGACTGAGGCAGTGAGAGCAGCACAAGGGCTACCAGGGGCCTTCCTCAGGGGCCAGTTTAGATTGGACACCAGGTAAAACATCTGCATTGAAGGGCCATCAGGCCTTGGAGCAGGTTGCCCAGGGAGGTGGCTGAATCACCATTGCTGGACGTGCCCCAAAGTTGTCTAAACATGGAGCTTAAGACACGGTTTCTCGTGGGCTCGGCAGGGCAGCGTTAACGGCTGAGATGCCCCTGAGTCCTCTTCCAATTCTCCGATTCCCTGGAATCACAGAACACAGGCAGTCCCTGTTCCACGCAGGGCTTCCTCTGCCCTCTACTGCAGCGCAGGTGAGCTGGATGCCAGAGTCGAGCGGGTACTCCTGAAAACGCTGTGCCCATCGCTGCTTACAGCTGCCAGAGGTGATCTCTGCAGGGAACACTGATGGTCACAGAGTGGAACACAGCGCAATTCTCTTCTCAGCCCATGCAGCCCTCTTCTGAAACCAGGGCAGGAGAACATGGGAATTGTGCAAGCTGACACAACGAGCGTGACCGGGTCACCACGGGGAGCTGCCAACAGCAGGGTCCATGGCAGTCTGAGGGAAGTCAAAGCGATGAGCCAGGCTGGAGCAGGGACCAGTCGAGTGCAGAAAGAGACAGGGTCAAGGACGGGCCAGGGGCCAAGCCACACTCAGGACAAAAGGACCTACACTGCAGGTCCTAAGCTCAGCCAGGAGCGAGACTACGGATGAACACTACTTACAACACAGCTCAGGCAGGGGATAAAGAGCCCGGGCTGGATTTAGAATGGGCCCAAGGGACGCGGGTGGAGGTCCCAGGTGAGGCTGTTCAAGGCAGGTGTGGTCTAACAGCGTCCTCACGCTGGGCTTCCTTGCTCTGGAGTCCCTGGACTGCTTTAGGACATGCCAGAACATCACTGCATCACCTCTGCCCTTCAGTCACCTGCACCTGTGAGCCACAGAGCAGCCCTGGGTCACACTGTGACCCTCTCCCACCTGTCAGGGGGCTCCACCACACCGGTGATTTCTGGAAGCAGACGTAAAGCCAGCCAGGACAGGCAGAGGGGTCTGCGTCACCGGGAGATCCAGATGACCACTCTCGGGTTGGGCTGGTGTTACGGAAGGCATCTCTCGTTCAGGATCTCGGCCGTACCTGGCTCCCAGTTGTGCTGGGGCAGAACACTCTGCTCAGCACAACTCTCTGTTCAAAAGCTAAACCCAAACGAAAATGATTCAAGGATTTTAAAGTGAAAGAGGAAACCCTAACTCCGCGACCGGGAATCCTGATGCCAAGTTTCGTCCTGATAAATTTTTAAAGGGTTTTCTGCTGAAAAATACATTTCCATTGAAAACAGCAAGCGATCCTTAAGTATAACATTGTAAATATGACACAGAGCCGGGGTTACCGACGGAACAACCATCGATCTCTCAGAACAAAGCTTGTCAACCACGCGGGATGAAATATGGCAACATAATCTAATTTATTACTGTCTTTTCATCCATCTTGTTATATTATGGAAGTGTCAGAGTTCAAACCTTGATATTCAATCATCGCGCAGCGCCTTCCTCACCGCTGGGCTAGGCACTGACGGCGCAGCTCTCGTGCTGGTGAGAGCCACGCTGTGTCTTTGATACCTGCTCGGTTCAGCGCTGCCTGGAGCACTGGGAAACGTTCGGCTCCTGGAAATGCCCACGATGCTTTCGTTTGGTGGCTGGGGGGTTCCTGCAAAAGCCTTGCGATGGCTGTGCCCAGAACATTCACGCTTCTGTTTCTAGCAGATCTTGACAGATCAGCCATCAACACGGACTCTCCTACTAGGGAGTGTCTCCTGCTGCAAAGATCCTTCGGTAGGATCGCCCATGCTAAGGGGGTGCTGTTTAGTGCCCCAGTTACCCTAAGACCGACCCCTTTCGCACCAACAGTCAACAACCGGCTGTTTTCATACGAAAAAGCTGAGCCACAGCAGAGTAAGGCTGGATCCTGAACAATGCTAGCAGCCGTGATTAGCCCAGATGATCCAGGCACTCCTCACTGTTGGAAGAACACAAGTGGCTGAAGGTGCTCAACAGAATCACAGAATCCTTAGGGATGGGAAGGGACCTCGAGAGATCATCCAGTCCAATCCCCCTGCCACAGCAGGGTCACCCAGACCCAGTCACACAGGAACACAGCCAGGCGGGGCTGGAACGTCTGCAGAGGAGACTCCACAACCCCCCTGGGCAGCCTGTGTCA
>VZRI01000788.1:48108-59959 GCA_013397515.1 Upupa epops | reverse complement strand
TCTCCAGCTCGGAGTTTGTTTGGAGCTGTGTCGCTGCCCCTGAGCGAAAACGCTCACTGCTTCTGAAGAAAAGCAACAGGAACAAACTGTCATGGTCTACTAACTCATCCTTGTTCGCTCGGAGACACTGCCAGCATTCCGGAGCAGATTTAGGAAGATCCACGTACGAGGGTGCCAAGACTTCAGGGATGCACAGTGCTGCGATTCCAGAGAGGAACTGTCTGCAGCTGACACTCTGGACACTTCACCTCAGTTCTGTAAGGGAGCAGTGTGATAAAACCCCCTGTGTCTGTGTCTTGGGGGGGGGTTTCTGATGGGAGGGGGTGTGAATTCAAATGTCCCGGTGCCTTTCCTTCCCCAGTGGAGTCAGTTGTTTCAGTGCCTGCGGATCCATCAGTGGGTTTGTTAAACCCCCCCTCTGTGTCTGACACTGGAGCTACAAGTACTGTGTTAAAATACAGTAGGGGTCTCTAACCCATGACAGCACTGTGTTCTGGCCTGGTCATTAAAGGCAACTTCATAGCTTCAATGAAAAGCTTCTCCTCCAGCCAAGCGCAGAGTTGTCCTGGGTCATTCAGAGAGCCCCAGGAGCAAAACTCCAATGGCATCACGTTTTTTTAAAGACAGTTCCTCTAGGAACCAGTAACATCATTCACTAATCCTGGCCCAGCCTCCCCGGGGCACTGAGAAAGCATCTACTGAGCACATTCCTGTGGGTGGAATTAGGGCCTCGTTTTTCCCTAGCACCACAGAACAGTGTATGTGTGGGAGGGCTAGTTACCCCAGCATCACAGAAAGTCAGGGGGGAAAGGGACCCCGAGAGATCACCCAGTTCGATCTCCTTGCCAGGGCAGGATCACCTAGATCAGGTCACACAGGTCAGCATCCAGGTGGGTTTTGAAAGTCTCCAGAGCAGGAGACTCCACAACCTCTCTGGGCAGCCGGTGCCAGGGCTCTGACACCCTCACAGGAAAAGAGGTTTTCCTTATGTTTACATGGAATCTTCCCTGCTCCAGCTTGTACCTGCTGTCCCTTCTCAGCACCACAGGCAACAGCAGCTTGCTTGTTGTCGCCACAGACACAACAGAGCCTGCTTCTGGTCACACACATGCAAACAAGCCCACACGCATGCACACGCATACACTGCACAGAAGGGGCTGAGCAAGGGGGGACAGAAAGGGAAACAAGGTGTTACTGCGGTTCTAGATTTTCCTCCGAGCAAAAACATCTGAGCTAAACTCAGTCCTACTCCACAACCACGGGACATGATGTCTTCACTGGGGGAGGACGGCGTAAGTCTGAATAGGCGGCATGAGAGCATGACGGAAGATGCTCCGTGCTCCCACACAGCAGCTGTACTCACTGCTCCCAGTCCTTCCAGCTACTCTCACTGTAAGGACTTCCAATTCACAACACAGCAACCCCACCAGAACACTTAAAAAAGAAAGCGAAGAAGATAAAAGAAAGAAAGAATGCTAAGACTGTAACATTTCAGTCCTCTTTGAAGCAAGATTTGACATGAGTGGAAGAGCCGCGCTGAAAAGAAGGAGTCTGTCACAGTCCAGTACCTCACAGGGCACTGCAACAAGTTTGACAGCAGCCTCTATAGAGTTGGCTTGCTTCTGGTTCACTGCACGTGAATGCCACAGTCAATATCTGCTCACTCAACTAATACTGCTGACTACAGCACACAGGACACAGGAATGTTGTCCAAGAAGCCACAGGCTGGGGATTTCTCTGCATGCGCGCTGTACTCAGAGCAGGCATTCTTCAAGGCAGATAACACAATGAAGTCACAGACACTTCAAGCCGTGGGACTCCAGCACTGCAGCTATTCGATGTATTTTTGTTTAATCTTAACGACCTGCAGGTTCTCGATGCTTCTTCCATGAAGATTTTTCCAGCTTCAAGTTTTCCCTCTCGTTTTCCACCCTTCCCTGACGCTGTTTAGCTCCTAACAGTAGTTTTTAACTCCACGGAACCGCAATGACACAGTTCACAGTAACTGCAAGCAAAGACCTCCACCTGGTTTTGTGAAGAAGGCACACAGATGCACACTCTGGAACAGACTCGAGCACAGAGATGGCCCCAGCAGCTCCAAGTTCTGCCTAGTTGTTTCCTCAGCTGACAGGGAAATGTTTTGTACAACACAGAGTCCCCAGAGGTGGCTTTGCTGGCCGCTCACTCTGCTTCCATCACCTCTTAATCCGTGCTGCTCTGAAAGCCTGCCTTAGGGAAACACTCCTCACTGGAGGATTCCCTCACTCAGAGAGCCTTTGTAAGCACCATTAACTGCCCCGACAGGGTAAATCAGCTCAGAGCAGTGCTGTCTGGCACCAGCAGGTATCACACTAGAGAGAAGTACGAACAACTTCCCTGCACCAAGAGTCTGGGCAACCCTTTTTCAGCAGCCCTTTCACTGGACTGGTCCCCCGAAAACAAACCTCTGCCACTGCCTCTCAGGCTGGGTTCACACAACCAATTCTCCTTACACCAGCAGAGGAGAATGCTCAAGGGGCTTTCCCCTCACTCGTCTCCCTCTGTCGCCCTGGAAAGGTGCCTGGTGAACTGCTGCTGCTGTGGCCGGACTGTATCACGGGAGGTGGGCAGCCAACAGCCAGCCGGGAGAGCATGCCCTGCTCACTCAGCCTGAGGGGCGACTGCCTCCCGACTGCTAACCAGAGATAACCAAAAGCAGCGGACGCTTCTGGCGAAGGAACTTCAGCAGAAGAAAACCTGGCACTTTCACAGGGCTCCCTTCTCTGTTGAGAACCTCCCCGCAATTTTCCTCTGCTTTCAGCTTCCCCAGCCTCCCTGACACCAAGCTGGCTGCACAAGCAGAACAAAGAGGCTCTGTTGAGGCAATATTTATCTGCTGCCATTGTTTCTCCTTTATAAAGCCATCGTTCCTCGGCATTACAATTAGCCCCTCCAGAGCAGATGAGGATGTCACGAAGCATTATCCGCCACAGAAACAGAGGAACGACGTGAACCCGATGTAATCTGCTGTGCTGGGGGGCTCTTCTCTTGGCTTTCATGGAAATGTGCTTGCCAGAAACAGGAATGAGCTGAAGTGAATCCTCTTCTGATCCAGAATTTATCTGCCAGCAGAAATGTAAGATACTCACTTCTCAACGCTACTTTTTCCTAGCAGGAAGAGAGCAAATCCATGAGGAATAGGGAAGAGCTGAACGGAGTGTGCAGAAACCTCAGTCAGGAGGTGATCTGAACAACCCGACCTAACAGAAATCCTGTGAATCAGCTGCAGTACGAACGATTTACCGGTTTTACCCACATTTTAGCCTTTTTTTTCCTTTCAGATGTCATTCAGGACAAAAACAAATGTCAGAGGATCTCCCAGCAACTCCATATACACCACCCAAAACTTCCTTTCCAAACTGTTTTCCAGTTGCAGAGAACCTTTAAAACCTGTCTGCTCCTGGAGCCCCTCTGCTTGCGAAGGAGACTCCATGACACGCAAGCCTTGAGGTAAATATTGCTGAATAAGCACTGACGGCCAGATAAACCACTGCTGCACTGTCTTAAATGATGCAACACTGTGTACCAGACCCACGCTTCCTCGGTCCTACTGTATAAAGCCTGGCACTGAATGAGAACTACCTGCTGAAGGTCAAGCACAGGCCCCTGCTCCTGCTTTCAAGCCTGTGAATCACTGTCGCAGCGCTGCTCGGTCACTAACAGGCTTGTAGAGCCCGCATGGCACCCATGGCATCACCGTAACAAGTCACCAGGCCATGCTGCTTCCTCCTCAGAAAGCCTGCTGGGAACATCCTCCCGACTACCAGCAGCCGCCTGCTCTTGACGCTGCACACCACTTCCAGGGCAGGTTTCTCCAGGTGCCTCTGTCCTAACAGACGATGTCTCCCTGCCCAGAGAGCAAACTTTCAGGGGTGATTTAGGACAGCTGTAACTACAGCCATCTTTTCACATCCCAAGACCTTCCCAGTCTTTCTTCTTCGATAGCTCCTGGCTAAACCCTAAAACCTGTTCCAAGTCTTCAAGTAATTAAAGACAATTCAGCCTGTGATGTTTTTCTCACTGGGTGGGGTTCACCCTCCCACTGCAAGAGGCTCAGTGAATGCTCTGAGCTCACAGACTCCTTGCCAAGTCTCTGGCTTAGAGCTACACTAAGGTAAAGCAGCACGGAAGAGGTTCAGGCACTAAGAATTTTAAAAGGAGAGCTCAGGAATGAAAGCACAAAGGGAAAATGTCAGTGATGGGGATGGGAAAACCTAAACAACCGATCAGACATATGGCAAGCAGCTCCTTTCACAATCTAGGGTATTTTGCTGAGCCAACACTTTAATCTTCTCATGTTTGGACATCCTCCCATGCTGCTCACAGTCCAGAATCAGACGCTGCTGAAAGCCAAACATCTGGGCCTGACGTTCCTTTCCTTCACAGCCTCGTGTAACTGATGTCTGTGTACATCAGATACAAAACCTTGTCTCTAAGAGTGGGATTCCCTTTTCAGCGACGTGAAACCGCCTGCAAGCAAGGCACACACTTTGCTTTAGTGCCTGTGCATTCACACGGGTCACAGCGCCCGACTGAAGCCCGGGCTAGGCACATGCACAGCAGTCTGCACATGCATCGCTGCAGGGAGTATGCTTGCCTGACTCAAAAATAAAGGGACCTTGCAGTACCGCTGATCGTAGGGTGCTGCAAGACTGCAGCTTTACCTTGCAGATTCCTCCTTGCAAAAGCAACCTCTCCTCTATCTCCTAAACATACAGGTGACATCGGCTCATCTTGAGAAGTACCTGCTCATGCTCCCATACCCACACTCCAAGGCTTAGCTAAACCGGGCTGGCACAAGGGAGATGGAAACTAAGTGGATTAATGCTTTGGAACGTGCGTGGCACGTCTTGCAGTACACTCAGTCCTAGAACCTTGACTTTCTGCTAGCCACCTAGAAGACCATGCGAGCCACCCCTGAGCCATGCCTGATCCTGCCCCACCTCTGCAGAAGCGTGCTTCCTTCACGGCCACAGAAGCAGCATTTGGCCGTGGCAGGTTAGGTGGCCTCCAAAGGCTGCCCAACTCAGTTCTGAAAAGCAGCAGACAGGGAGCGACCTATCAGCACAACTCAGTAAAGGGGCAGGAGTGAGGGCTCAAGGATTAGAACCTGGGATGGCGAAACTACAGCGCTTAAGCGTATTCGCAGGTCTGCCTCTGCCTCAGGAGCTCCTTTGCTTTAATTAAGAAATAAAAACCTCTCATCCTGCCTAAGTGAGACGCTGAAGGCTGTGGGGCTATGAAGTTATTTACACTTACGCTGCCATAAAACAAGTCAAGACAGCCTTACTCTTCCACTGCTCACCGCTAACAGCTCTCACTCTGACAGAGCCAACGTCAACGATACCGGGCACCTGGGTTAGTTAGGCTTAAGTGAACGTATGAGCCGAGTCTTGAGAAGAGAAGAAACACCAAACTCCCATCAGCATGATCTGGACGGCCTGGAAAATGTCATGGGCCAAAACACTACCTTCCATTCCTCCTCTAGCACCTTCCCGAGAAACAGCGAGACCAAACCCACCCGCACAGAAACAACCAAAGCAAGGAGTGGGACTAAAGCCAGGCTGCTTTGGAGCTCGCAGGCCGTTTAACAAGGAACTGAGCTGGCCTGTTCAAGCACAAGAACCCAAACGGAAGGGCAGTCTCCTGAGACAGGTTTTTAAAACTCAGGTTCATGCCCTGAACCTGGCCAAAACAAAAGCAACCGTGAGCCCCAGCTCCGACTACCCTGTCCAGACGCTGCCACGAAAGAAGAACTGAAGCTTCACACCCCTTCCTGCTCTCTGCACTGAGGCTGCGCTGGGGAAACTGCCGGGTAAGTACGCAGCTCCAAGAGCCAGGTTTGGGCAGCCGCGCGCGACACGTCTCGGTGTGTATTCATGAGGGCTGGGGTTATTATCGGGCTGTAATTGCACTTGTTCTAACACCTAATAAGCCATGGCTGGAAAAACAAAGGCAGGTTAATTTGTGATTTCCTCCACTCATTCAGAGGCAAATTAAGTGTCAAACAGCTAATACAGAACATATTTCACTTTATGAGATTTTAATTTCATTCTGCAGCATACCGTTGATGCCTTAATGCAGGGTGGTTTATCTAAGAGGAAGAGCAATTTATAAACCTCTTTCAATTGAAATCTTTAATGATAGGATACGATAGCATAATTACAGCAATGCCTGCTAGTCCCACTATGCATAAGCATCTGTCAGCAGCTCCATCGCAACCATAAACCCTCATTTTAAGAGTTTGCAACTCCGACTACAAAATTTGGCTGCAGGCTGAAATTTGGGATACAACAGCTCTGCCCATCGGCAGCTGAACGACAGGGATTACCCGCAGAAACACTTACAGCATCCTCAGAGCTGTGAGGACATGCAAGCCCTGCAACACCTTAAAGATCCCTCCTTTCCCTTCCCATTTTCCCTTGGCTGCTTTTCAGCATTACGTGCACACAGAGGCTCAGGGCCCTCTCCACGTTCTTCCTGCACTTGTAGTATACCTGAAGTAATTCCACTAAGGCTTGACAGGCTCTGGAAGGCATTCCTAGGAGCCTGCACGACTGGAAGGGTGCCAGGCTCTTGCCCTGTGTTGTTATTTATATTCCACACACACATCTGACAGTGTTATGAAGCGGAGGGGAGAACTGCTTGCACAATGAAGCCATTGATGGAGCAGTCAGTAAACATTTGCATCCCGACCGCTGCTCTGGCCTTTTCCTCTCAAAACTGCAAAGTTCCTTCTCACACCCGGATCCCCCTTTTCCTTTCCTTTTTTTCCAACAGTAGTTAGGACAGCAGCTCCAGCAAGGGCTCCAAACAGCCCCAAATCCAGCACCCCTAGGTGCTGAGGCAGGGAGGCTGGAGCAGACAACCTTCCAAAGTCCCTTCCGACCCCTAGCATTCCGTGACTCCACGCTGACCACACCAGCCTCTGCAAAGCTTCCCAGCAAAGTGCTGGCCGTCTGCCTCAGTGTTAAAATTTATTCCTGGGAATTGTAAAGACTCTAGAAAGCTGCTGAGCCCACAGCTTTTTAAGTTGCTTAACTGCATCGTTGCATTTAACTGTAATCAAAGCGGCTCCAAGCGTCCGCTGCGGCTCCTCATCCTAACGGCGAGACAAACAAGTGCAAGAATCAACAGCAGCGAAAGGAGGAACCAACAGCTGGGATCAAGGAAATGTGGAGTGCAAAGCTCAGGCTGATAGCGGAGTGTGTTTCTACAGCACTGCCTGCATTCGGTCACATCGCGCTAGGATCAGCTCCAACAAGCCTCTACAGGGCCTGGCTGAGCCACCGCCACCCGGCAGAGCACGGCAGGGAGCAGAGATGTGTGACACAGGAGCTCGCTGCAGATTTCAGCATCAGAGGGGACTACAGCTGAGTAGCAAAGGAGGCACGCAGAGGGCATTTCCAGCATCTCCGGGCTCTTACAGAAGTCCTGGTCCTTCTGACAGCACAGCTGATAGCCCAAACTGCTCACTGTCGCCTGACGTGGAGATGTGGTACCCGAGAGCCCCGCCTGGGGACAAGCTGCAGAAGCTTGTCCTCCCAGCTCCCCAGAAGCACCAAGGCATCATCACCTAACGAGTCTGTCGGAGTCTGCCACCTTCAGCTTACAGCAGATTTTAGCAGAAGATTCACCCGAGGATTCAAGGACACTGCGTGATGTAAACGATGATGTTTCAGAGGCAACCCGGGCGAGACATCCCCGGCCTCTGGTAGTCTCTCCTGCACCAGCACCCACTTTTTCTCCAGTACCCGAGTGCACAGATTTATGCCTTACCTCCAGGCAAACGCGCTCAGGAATTACCATGCCGTAACAGGAGACTGACCCCACAAACCTGTTAGTAAAATATTGCGTGTGTACTTGGGCATGTAGTTAGCACTGTTAATATCAATTAATTCTGCTCACAGAGGAGGACTTGCTTTAAAACAACTTCCCTTTCCCTCTGCATACATGTAATTACCCGGCTCTAACTAATAGCCAGAGCGAAGCAATCTGCCATCTAAACAACCAGCATTATTCTTCAAAGTATTACTTGTGCTTTTCTTCTCCCATTTCCTCAGTCTGAGAGGTGATTAGCAGGCATGATTAAATGTGTGGAGCAAGTCTTTTAACTAAGTACCAAACCCTGCCTTCCGGCCCCATTTTTAATGGTTCATAGCAGTTTTCTAGGCACGCTGTTTTATTCTACGGTGCTAATATCTGTCTCCCCAAACAGAGTAAGGTATTTATTTCCACAGGATTTCTCCACCGGCACCCTTTCCTAACGCACGCTATCACTGGCACTCGGCTCCTCTATCTCTGTGTAAACCGTGTGCTCTATCACATTTGCCATTTCGTTTGGGTGACACTGCCATCCATCAGCCCACTGCCTGCGCGAGCACACGAACAGGGGCCACGGGCACCCACCCTTGGCTTCATTACACCTCACAGCAGCCGCTGCGGAAACACACTGACCGACCAACCAACCCACCCCTGGCGGGAGAGGAACTTTAAGCTGAGCAGAATCCCAAACCTAATGCAGGCAAAGGACGTGTCTACTCCCACTGAACCTCACGGGGTTCATCGCTTCTCCATGTAATATTGATAGAGTGACAGCACACAGAGCAAGCATCAGCAAAGCACACCAGTAACGCCTGCCAGCCACCTCTTATTAGAGGAGTTTCGCAGACGCCGGCCGCTGCTGTGGCTTCGCGCACAGATAAACCCTCGATGCCTTCCGAACGGGCATCTCGCTCTCCGGCGCGCCGGGAGCGCAGCAAAAGGTCGGGTACTTGCCTGTTCTTCCAGGCTGCCGAAGCACAGTACTGAATACTCACACATGCAGAGGAGGAATGGGAGATGGTTCGTAATGGTAGCGTCCCTCATGATGTCGCGCATCAATCGGTACAGGAGGGTGGAATGCTGGGAAGAGGTGAGGCGGATCTGAAAGAACAAGCAAGGTTCCCGGTGCTCAGTATCTCCAACCACTCTTGGCAAAACCGACATGCACAAAGACGGAACAGCGTTCAGAACACACGCGTCGAGCCCGCTCCCACTCGCGGGTCGCCTTCTCCTTCCCCTGCTGCAGACAGTCGGGTCTGTCTGAGAGGAGAGTTTGGCCCACAGTGCTGGCATGAATATGTATTTACTGATTTTAATATTCCCTTTCTAGAGCTGAAACGGAAAGGGACGTACAGAAGTCTT
This sequence comes from Upupa epops, assembly GCA_013397515.1. NCBI lineage: Eukaryota > Metazoa > Chordata > Aves > Bucerotiformes > Upupidae > Upupa > Upupa epops. The sequence continues at coordinate 50,734 of VZRI01000788.1, read as the reverse complement.
TAATGAATAATCATGTGCCCACATGCGAAGTGTCAGATGAAAAGGGCCATCGAGCTTCAAGCAAGCACTCCCGAGTTAGTTAGTTTTTATTAGCATGACAAGAAAAAACTCATCCCGGGATGAAAAGCCTAAGCAGAGAGCAGAACGCCATCCAAAAAGGTATCGCTGCAGAAACTGAAGCAGCCTCCTTCAATCTGACTGTGTGGAGAAAATCCAGTGGAGCTAAAACAAAAGGCCCTGCTGGAGACGCTGGACTGCGCCACAGCAACGGCAGCACCTCCGGAGGAACCCACCTGAGAACCGGGGACTCATCTCAGGCACTACACTCAAAAAGGAACGGTGCTGCCTTTGTCCCCCACAGCCAGAGTCATGGGGACCTACAGCTGCAGGACTCTGCAGCAGGACTGCTCCCAGCTTTAGAAGGCACAGTGCGTACGACCGCAGCCCCCTGCAGCAGCACAGCGATGCCATCTGTGTGACCGAAGGAGGCTGCTGGAAACCACAGAGCTCCCACTGCCCTTCTAGTGCTCAGCAGCCAAACAGGATGCTCAGCATCTCCTGAGATCCTGCCCAATCATCACCCTGTTGCCACCTGGGACGAAGCCGTGTGCTCATCCGACACCAGAGCTGAGAAGTTCGGACGCTAGGTCACGTCGTGTATTTAGTAAAACGCTCTAGAGAGGGAGAAAGCTTTAATTACACCCTGTCAGGATAACGCAGCCTGCTGCAGCTTTGCCTGCTGACTCTGTAACGTGTCTCCCCTTCGTACTGCCTGCCTTCTCCGTTCAGGAAAATGCAATCCTCCTCCTAGATTGTGTTACCCATGCAAGCAGCTCCCTCGCACCAACCGGAGGCGGCTGCTACACACACGGCTTTTCCCTAGGTGTGGGCAAAAGTTGGGCTGGTTTATAACAGCAAGCGTTTTGAAGAGGAAGACAAACCTCATGGCCCTGAAGGAGTAAAGAGAGAGGACGGAGATCTGTCAGTCTGAGCACAGACTCCCAGTATGTCAGGAAAATCTGGAATCATCTGACTCGGCCGGTCCAGCCTCACCGCCTGGTTTTGTGGAAGAGCCCAGCACGCGATCAGCCACAGCACAGCGCTCCGCTGACTGGAGCCAGGCACTCTAAATGAAAACTAATGGAGGCTCGCTACTGGCACCTCGAGCTCGCAGCAGCCTTCATTACAGCTCTGCTGCGCCAACTGGACCTTGTCACACAGTCTCTTAGAGGAATCACTGCCTGCACCAAGCACTCCTGGGCTTCAGCAGGAGCAAAGGTGGGTCAGAGAAGACCAAGGGTCCTCGATGTCCAAGGGCGCTGGATCACAGAATCACTGATACTGGAAAAGCCCTCTGAGTTCATCCAGCCCAGCCCAGGACCCGACAGCACCACAGCAGCCAGACCAGGGCACTCATGGCCACAGCCAGGCTGTCCTTCAACACCTCCAGGGATGGAGACTCCACTACTGTCCTGGGCAGTCCAGTCCAGGCTCTGAGCACCTATTCCGTGGGGAAGGGCTTCCTGACAGCCAACCTAACCCTCCCCTGCCACAGCTTCAGTTCCTGCTCTCTTTTCCTGACAGTAATTGCCTGGGAAGAGCCCGACTTGCACTTGACTACAACCTCCCTTCAGGGAGCTGAGAGGGAGAAGGTGCCACCCAAATCTCCTCCAGGCTCAACACCCCCAGCTTCCACAGCCTCTCCCCATCAGACTTTCCCTGCAGACCCTTCCCCAACCTTACTGCTCCTCTGGACCTGCTCCAGCCCCTCAGTCTCTTTCAGCACTGCCCCCAGTATTCGAGGGAAAGCCTCCTCAGTGCCCAGGACAGGGGGAGAATTATGTCCCTCGTCCTGCTGGCCACACTGTTCTTGATTTAAGCCTCCTACAACACAGTCCTCAACAGCTGCCAAGGTGGAGAAGGGGCAGAGGCGTTGAGAAGTATGCTTTAGTGCATCTCCCTGTCTGTTCCATTCCCTGCTTTGCCAGCACTAGGCTGCAGCAGTGCGAGCCCAAGCGAGGAGGTTTTATAGCAGATGGCTGGCATTCTACCATAAAACCTGTCACTGTCTTCTCAGCAAAGAAAGAAGCTGCTTACAGCCCCGCAGCTGCACAGGTAGTCCTCCTCTGCCCTGCACATCTCTGAAGAGTGAGTCTGGGGTCGGCAGGAGAGACACAGAGACTCTGTCAGCTCTGTTCAAGTCGGACAGGACAAGGCAAGCGCTGGTGTTCCGGACACCCTCACTGCCAAACCCTACCCCTGCCTGAGCACCCACCCACTCAAAACCACCCCAATATTTATGCAGCCAAGGGATGGTGAACCCTCCCCAAAAGCAATCACCTCTCTTCCCCCATCTGGGAAACAGAAAATGAGCATTAAACGACCCAAACACCGGTATCACCCTCAGTGGAGGCACAGAGCACCAACCACCTGCACCTAACACACGGGATAGCACCTCTGGAGTCCTCTCACATTAACTCCTTTGTGCATCTTGGCTGCATCTCGTTTGCATTTTCCACCTGGAAACAGCCCTACCCCACCATGCATGGCACAGGGAGCCGTCTCCGTCAGCCCCGCGCCGCCCCGAGCAGGGCTGCCTACCCAAGCCCACACGATCACCAGCCCA